>VDFB02386250.1:171276-219111 GCA_007258455.2 Sequoia sempervirens | reverse complement strand
ACCCATTTGGGCCTCTTTAGACATATCAAAATTTCAAATAGGGTTGTTTTGCAACAAGACCCTCTAAAATAGATTGTCCTACAACAACTAGGCCTAATTAGGCCACATTAACAAAGCAACTCTAAGAAATTATTTAATCAAACCCTCAAACTCTATCCAAGCACTCTCAACAGGTGAAATTTTTTAAAAATCAACAAATTTCATTACTAGTAATGCTCATTAATGTATCAAAACTTACACCCTTGTTTATGCTAATTCCATGCATGTATCATGATTGTTTATTGAATATCTATATTCCCAAGCCTATTTTACTTTACCAATGCCTCCAACTTGTTCAAATATGTATGAACATACTAAATAAACCATCTCTCATTCTTTATTCCTATTATTTCATCAAACTCCTATCTTAAACCTCCATTTTTGACTCAATATATTTGTCACAAGTCTACCTCAACAAAACAGTAAAAAAATGGACTCAAAGACTTATAGTTTCATCAAATCCTATCTGAAAAGATATCAAAATACACTTTAGAAACCTTTTTTCAAACAATATTACCCAAGAATAACATCCACTCCACAATAAAATGCTCAAAACTTCAATATTCTCTGTTATTTTCAGTCTTTCACACAAAATTATAGTCCTAGGGCATCAATCATTCACATGCTAACCTTGATCTTCTAGTTTTCAACTTTAGATCATGTAAATATATGAAAAAATGAATCATTTCACCAAAAAATAGACTCTTTTATCATCCAAAATGAGAGAAACAATTTTTTTTTACCACTGTATACCCTAGTGGAGGATTTCAGGTAGTCTATGATAAAATTTCCATAACTTTTGCAATATGTAATGAAATTTCATGAAATCAAAACTAAAATGTAGATTATTCAATGCTCCATCTATTCCAGATGGTCTCAGGCCATAATTAGGGCGATACCATTTGTACCATGTTGTGGAACAAAGAATTTTGGAGTTAAAAGAGAGTTTTCTTCATTGATTCCATTTCTTAACTTCAATACAATTTAAAATGCTCAATATTTCTCCCTTTCCAACATACAAAATTTTTTTTATAACCCTTCAAATCATAACCAATTGACCCCAAATATCCAACTACCTCTTGACTCTTCATTTGGACAACATTTCACAAGATTGACATTTTTTTCAATATTTGACATATGACTCAAAAATTACCACCTAGACCTCAAAAAATGACACAAAAAAGTTCAATGTGGTCTATTAGATCTTATTAAATGATTAAAACACCAAAATAAATCCAAAATTCAAAAGTTTCCTCATAGAGGCATATAATACATAAGGTGCTCCTGCACCAGAATGAGATATAAATTTAAAGGTTTTGATAATAAAACACAACAAATTTTCATCAAGATCATTCATAGGAGACACAACACTTGAAATAGAGATAATTAAAAACTTTATTTTATTGAATAATAGAAGGAATCTCTATAATAACTAAAAAAAAAGCTGAAATATATACTATTATAACAAAACTATAAAAATATCATGAGCTACAAAACTCTCTCTGCAATTTGCAAGAGAGGACAAAAAGAACGAACTAAGGAAAAAGAATAAGCTTTCCCTTCTTTAATACAAAATTAGTCTCAAAGTCCCAAGAGGTTTCAACTGCAGTCAACTGCACTGCAAAATATCCATGTCATGAGCAAAACAGAAAAGCCTAAAAAGGGGGGTTCATAATTGCTCCAATTTTAGCAAATTTAGCTCCAAACTCCCCCTCTCAAGCTATTTGACCAAAGAGATTTCCAAAACTACCTTATTTTTACTTGAAGTCAAAGATAGAATTCCAAATGCATGCCTTGCATGAGCCTATACTTCAATTCCACTCCTATTTTTGCATGATTTTGGGATAAGAATAACTATTTGAACAAATATTAAAGATAATCAATTATGATTTACTTTAATAAGTGTTAAGTATTTTTTTATTTCTTGCATTACATGACAAATATTAAAGTAATTTTCTCCTTTAATATTTGTTTATATATATTTTTCTTAACCTCATACAAAAATACGAGGGGCATATATAAATCATCATGCACTTTATGAAATAAAGGTGAAAATAACACCATGGGCAGCCAAAGTTAGGGTTTATTTGAGAAAATAAAAAGAATCTCTTTAACCCTAACAAAAGATAAATTTGCATTCATTTTCATTTTCCTGTATTTCATGTTGTTTCTACCAAGGGTTTGAAGCATTATGCAATGGTGGAACTAGGATAGTGTGTTGGTAAGTCACTCCCTTGAATGAAATGATGAGATTTTTATTTTTTTGGAAATGAATGATTGTTTGTGCTTTGAATGTGACAAGAAGATGATAAAATATGAGTATTTTCTATGCTATTTTCTCTAAAATTTGACACTTTCAACATGGTTTCTCTATTCAAATTGTGACTGCTTCCTTTATTTTATAAGGTGATTCTCATGGCCTCTTACACCCAATATTTGTCTAGTGGTGTGAAAATATCTTTCTCTGCATAATTATTTCAATTTGGTACATGATAGTTAAAAACACTCTCAGTTAGAACTAAAAGTAGATTTTGCATTAGAAACTCAACAAAATAAATTGATTCTTTCGATGTCTTGGTGATATGAACTTCTTCATACATTTTGGCTTTATAATACCCACAAAACCACCCAGATTTTGTGCAATTTTTTTGGTTTAGACATGTGATATATTAGGAAAAATAATCCTTAAACAACCCATTGCTTTGAATGATTGACTACTTATGAATGAAACACTTAATGAATGTTTCTTGTGTAAACCTCCTTCATAATTTTTTTGCATATGATAATGTGAAATTTTAGGTTTTGAAAATTTGTATGAGAACAAAGGAAGCTTAAATTCATTTATAGTGCCTTGAATATCAAACTGTCGACCCTCCTATACATTTCCTTAGATTATCTTGATTTAAAGTTGTAGTGTTGAAAAACGTCATCGTGTACATTTTCACACTTGATTTGAGAATAATTAAAGATAAATTGGACTTGGTATTACCTTGATCTAGTCTTGTGATGATTTTTATACATCCACATTAGGTCTAGGGCCCATTTAAGCTAAACAAACCTAACTCTACCCCAATTTAATGTTGTAAAATGTATTTAGTTATGCGTTCACATTAAATTTAAAAGGATTGTAAAATAAAGGGACCTAATCTAGTGTTGTAATGTGTTTTACACATTTACAGGGGATTTAGGGCCTTTTTAAGCTAAATAGACCCAATTTTTCCTTAATTTAATTTTGTAAAGTGCATTTATATACACTTTCACATTGGATTTGGGGCTTTCTTGCATTTATAACCTTAATATAATCATTAATAGGCCCCTCAGACCATATATTATGCATCCCAAGGCATATTTTAATCAAAAACCTGACAATATCAACATATAAACTTAATTTACACACTCCCCAACACTTTAGCAATTAAAATAGGCCCTGTGGGACCCACTTGCCACTTTGGGTGAATGAGTCCCATCTAGGTGGGACCCATTCACCACTTTGGGTGAATGAGTCCCATCTATGTGGGACCCATTTGCCACAAATATTAAGTCAAGCAAGCAAAAGTTAAGCATTCCAAGACTTTACAAGAGCATCAAGAGAGCATTCAAGAACATTTTTACGGCTTTCAAGGGAAAAATTATTCATCAATTGTTGCAAAAATTCAAGATCCATCATCATGTCAAGAATATCAAGCATCAAGCATGTTATTGAGCTAGTGTTGTGATGTAGCATTGAAGATCCAAGATCAAGATCTACATCCTTCATGGCCATTTCATGTTGAGTTGAATATTTACAAGACACCATTTATAAGGAATCATTCAAGGTATCATTGTCCATGATTCATGTCCTTTGTTTCATGTTTCATTCCTTCATTTCATCATCTCATCATTTGGTTTAATTACCTTCAAGGGGTTTGACCAAGGAAAACCCCTATTCCCTAATAATCCAATTTCTCTCTCTCTCTCTCTCTCTCTCTCTCTTTTTCTGTAATTGTAGATCTATGTGCTTTGAATACTTTAAGGAACATTGAAGATTAGGTTACAAGCTTGTTGGAGTTGTCTCCCTATTTTTAAGATCATAATCTTCACTAAAGGCCACCTACAACACCAAAATCAGGGTTTCAAATCCAAAAACATAAAGGAATAGAAAGAGCTGACATTGAAGGTTAGATTCAAACTTTGAAACTCTAGAAAACCCTAACTAGACGCATTCACCTGGATTGTTGAATGAGTCCCAATTTAGGTAAATTTTGATATTTTTGTTGTTTTGGATACCATTTTTTGAGAAACCTATTCTTGTATAGAAACCCATATCTAGGACTAATTCACCCAAATTGGTGAATGAGTCCTAGTAGGCCTAAATTTTTAGATTTGTAGCATTTCTAGTCTTCATTCAAGCCTCTACAAGTTTCCAGGTGCATACTTCTGATTTTATTACTTTCTGTTTTGATTTATTTGCATTTCTAGGTCATTCATTCAAGTTTCTTGCATTAGTATGTTTTGTCATTAGGTCTTGCATTGCATTTGTCTTTCCAAGTTCTTACTTGGTGGTGAACCTGTCATTAATCTCTAAACATACCCTAGGATACCCTTCTAGTATATCTCATGCCTCCATTCCACACTTGAGGTTGAGATATCTAAGGCTTCGTTGCATGTAGCAAGTGTGAAATAAGAACCCTATCCTTGTGTTCTATTCCTCCAAGATGGGGAGTATTATTTTCGATGCTAGATTTTGGTGAACCTACATTTAGAATACTTTGTTTTCTTATTTGGAGTCCATCATCATCCTTGATCTAGCTTGCATTTACTTTTCATTAGGGTTCCCATTAGTTAATTGGCATCTAGGGTTTCTAAAATTTTGCATTAGTGAAATTGCATATAGGTTGTATTTGTGCATCTCAAATCATTGAAAATGAATTGTGTAGACACCGAAATTTGGTTTAAGCCTGTGACTTCCATAATCTTCATAATTCATATTCTTCATGGTCGTGATTAAATAATGTCAATTATTTTATTATTCTCTATAGTCTTCATTTCTTCTATTAATTAAATAATCTTAATTATTTAATTAATTCATACTTTTCTTTATTTTATCTGATTAATTAAATAAATGCTTTTTATTTAATTATGTTACTAATTAATCTTATCCTTCTTGTCAAATTAAATAAATTCTTATTTAATTTACTCTTTATCATACTTCAACTATAATTAAATAAATTCTTTATTTATTTAATTATTTATTTAAAATCTCTTCATCACTTAATTAAATAAATCTTATTTATTTAATTATTCTTCAAATATCGAGTCTTGAATTAAATGAATTATTTAATTCATTAATTCTATTTTAACACATTCCTCTATATTTTAGATAATTATGTGAGTTATCTAAATATTCACTTTTACTCGACTCAAGGATCTATTTCAAATCACTTAGTTAACTCTTGATTTAATGTTTGAGTGGCATCCTCGAGTAATCTCTTCATCAAATTATTCAATCGCCCAGTTCTAACTCATTTGCATGTACATGTGGATTAATTAAATATTCTTATTTAATTAAATAAACCTTGTGCATGCATTCGAAAAGAGTTGATTTAATCAATCTTTATCTTTGTCATGCAAAGATAATTCTTCTATTTTCGAATACCAAACTGGAAGATTAGATCATTTATTTAATTTTTAGTTCTATTTCTAGTTGGTATCACTCATGCCACTACTGACAGTTATCAGAATGCATGATTAATCCGTCAATCTCAACCGTCTATTAATCTTTCAATCTTGGCCTGTCGTTCGAATAATCAATTTTCTATAAATTGATTTGTCATTCTTCTTTCCAATCTCTCTCGCAAAATCTTATGACTTTTGAGAGAACTTTTCCTTGAGTCTTCAATATTTTGCTAATCTTTATCATAGGCTATACTTGCATGAATCTTTGAAAAATATGAGGGAAATTATATTACACAAGCAAAATGGAGAAGGGAAATTGAGATGAATCATGGAAATACATTTGAAATTGGTGAGATTGTTTTAGTTTTAATCACATTTTTACTTTCCTTTGTTCTTTGTTTCTTAGCATTAGATTTGCATTTAGATGTGTATTGCATGTTTGCTCTAATCTATTCTTGTGCACTTTCTATGGCATTACATTTGGTGAACCCGACGTGAAGACACCATCTTTGCATATACGTAGACTTTTCTTTTGTTTTTTGTAGGTTTTTCGTATGGAATGATGCATCAGTTTGATGAAGCAATGCAATTGACTTCCTTAACCGCATCCGATAGAAGAAACGATGCATCTAAAAGAAATACGATGCATCTGAAGTTTCCTGAACTGCAATTGACTGGTGAATACCGAGCTACAATTGAAGAAAATATCAACGCATCTGACTAGTAACACAGTGACGAAATTGACTGGTAAACTTTATTTTTGTTTTCAAAAATTTGAAATTTTGAATTGATTGGTGTGTTACTAATATCTAATTTTAAGCGTGTGGCCTTTTGGAGTTAACAAGTTTTTGTAGGACGATTGATGAAGATGATATTGAAAACTACTAATGAATTTTTCTGCAGGACGCTTGTCGAAGACCCTAGTTAATTTTTGAAATAGATTGTTTGGTAGTGTAGCAAATCTTTCATTTGGTTTAAAATTAACAAATGTCTACTGTGTTTGGTGTGAAAGCACATATGTGTAATTACCCTCACGACTTGGTACAATGAAGTATCCTCTGCCATTGCACATCTGTGCGATCCTGGGTTTAAGAGAAATGGTTACCAACTCTAGAACTTGGGCCTATTCTAGTGGGAAAAAGTACTCACCCCAGGATGACTCAGATTGGTAGCAACTTGAACTTGAGGGACTTCCAGCCAGTATATAAAAGTTGGTTCTTGGGGAAACCCCAAGAATCATGAGTGTGGTTCCAATGAGATGGATCCAAAAGTGGACTCTCGCTACATGGATCATGCCCCACGAATGAAATGCCTATACTAAACACCTTTTGTTTTAGACACCAACCGTTCTATTGGCCGTTGCTTGGTATAGTGCAGGGTATAGTATCATGCCCGAAGATTACTCACTATTGATCCCCTTGAGTAGAGATAGCAGTTCTTGGGAGGTCATTGCCCAAAGAATTTGAAATTGGTGTGCTCGAAAGAAGTTAATGAGGCATGGAGGGGAGCCAATGCCAACAAATTTCTTAGATATCTGCTCTCGAGAAGGAAAGGTGTTCATCACCAATCTAGGGTATTTGGATGGGCTATACCAAGTATACAAACCCTAGGCCTTTTGGCCTATTAGGATGTGCTTGTTTTTTGTTAACTTAAATGTTCTTTGAGTCCAAAACCGAAACTGAAACACTGTCTTATGATTGTTCTTGTTTGCCAAAAATTTGATCACAAAAAATAGAATCAGTTTTAAATCTCAGATCACTGAAAATTCACAGAGAGTCGCAACTATTCACTAGAAGGTCGCAATTGATTTTTAGAGTTGCATATGTTAACTTTTGATTCACATCTATTACTACAAGTCGCATCTATTAAAATTTGAGTCACATATGTTATTAAGAGTCAAATCTGTTAACTTTTGAGTTGCATCTGTTAAGAAGGTTAACCGCATCTATCAGAGTCACACATTGAACTTTACTAGAGAAATGCAATTGATCACTGAAAAATCGCAACTGTTTACTTGAACTGCATATGTGAGATCCTAAGACACATCTGTCTGATTATCAAAAAATCATAATTCATAGTCAATGTCCAGTCAACATGGTTATACCGATTTCAGTTGTCTTTACACAAACAATCCTTGAACAGAAACCTGAAATGATTTGCTCAATTTTGCATCCTTTAGGTTCATTTGGTCATTACCATAGTTGTCTTAATTCAGAATTTAGTTTCATCTTAGAATACATATTACCTTGCATTAAACTTCTAGAAAGGTCACTTTTATAAACTTTAGGATTAGTCTACCATCTACACTCTAGAAAAGTTAGTGTCAAAAAAATTTGTCATTGAACCTAGTTTTATCAATTTATCTTTTGTCCTACAGAGAGTCCTCCTAGCTCATCAGTCTAGTTAGGAAACTCAACTTGTCTTTGATTCTCGTCCTACATTGGTTCCTTGGCTTAAACTAAATTGACACCTTGATTAGAATTTAGGTAGTTAGTCCCTTTGTCCTAGGTTTATAGAATTGATTATTTTTAGAACTTTGATTAGGCTTTGCATCTTTAGAGTTTAGGCTAGTGTCATCCTAGAACATTCCTTATTTTGCATACAAAAATCACAAAAACATAGACTAGACTCATACTGTTCATAGGTATAGTCTTGCATTCTTTCATATTGAGCTTGTCTTACATGGTTGAAACTAGGTCTAAGAGAAGAGAGAGAGAAAACATGTCAAACCCAAGCGAATTCATCAATCCATTTTCTTTAAGACCTCATAAGATTCTATTAGACAAATTCACCACTAGAAACACTCAAGGACATATTACAGTAGAGTACATAGAAGCTGCTACATAGGACCCTAAATTTTCCTCTTTTGTAGATGAATACCTAGCAAATGATCATCAACGATATTTAGCCAAATTGATAGTTGAAAGCACTACCTTACCCACAGGATTTGATATTAGCACCTTGCAAACTCAATCTACACAAGAAACAAACACAATGACTACTAGTACTACTATACCTTAGGTTAGCACAACTATGCCATCTGGCACATCTACACATAGTACAATAGTCCATACTTCCCCATTTGGTATGTCTGGCATGACATTGGGATTTAATTTCACTATAGGGGCATCATCATCCACTCCCTTCAGTCCTCTTGTTGGGAGTAAAATACCTAAAATGTCATCCCTTACACCTTATGTCGGTGTCACAAATGCACAATCAACAACCATACCTATTGCTAGTATCACGGGTATCATACCACAATCAATGGCCATACCTAGTGTTCAGGTCACTAGTACTATACCAAGGATTACAAAAATAGGAGGCATTCCATCTTTCCAATATAGCAATAAAAATCCATTCTCCTAGACTGGCAGTCAAAATCCACTCACCTCGATTTTGAATCAGAATCCTTTGTCACAGATTGGTAGCTAGAATCTGTCGACATGGATTCCAAAACAAAACCAATTTACATCGATTCTAAATTAGAATCCTTTTTCACAGATTGGCAACCAGAATCTGTCCACATAGATTCCAAGTCAAAATCAATTTACATCAATGCCGAATCAAAATCCTTTTTCACATATTGGTAACTAGAATTTGTCCACACAGATTCCAAGTCAAAACCAATTTACATCAATGCCGAATCAGAATCCTTTTTCCCAAAGTGGTACTCAGAATCCATTTACATAGATCCCAGGTCAACACCAATTTATGTAGATTCCAGACTAGAACACATTTACCAACATTTTGAATCCAAATCGACCTCAGATGCCAACGTTCAATTGAAACCCATCACGAGACTTTGGACTTCATAACACATACATGGATCCGCATAATCCCCCTAGCACATCTTTGACCCAAGTTGACGTCTTACAAAAACAACTGCATGCATTACAAACACAAATGGATAACATGTCGGTGTCAACTAAGAAATAATTTTCAACAAAGGACATATGCCCATTCCCCTTTGATAGATCATTGTACATGACCCCTTTCCCTCACGGATATGTCATACCGAATCTCCCTAAGTACACTTACAAACGAAATCCAATAGAACATATCAGGGAATTTTCTACCATATGCATAGATGTTGCTTATGACCCCACTTATCTTATGAGGCTATTTCCAAGAAGTCTTGTACGAATTGCACTAGAATGGTTTTCGGGTCTAGATTCTGGCATTAGATCTTGGGGTGAACTGGTTGAGAAATTTGTGGAGCAATTCTCCTTCAACATAGACCATGAGATAAATATAGCAACCTTGTGTCACACAATGCAAGATGAAGGGGAAACATTCATTGCCTTCTTCTAGAGATGGATAACTATAGCTAGTAGGTGTCTTGTTGAGATACCCAAAAAACAAAAAGTTACAATGTTTCAAGAAAACCTTCATGCAAAACTCATGAGTAACTTAAGGGTACATTGTTGTACATCTTTTTCAAAACTAGTGGAAAAAGGGGTTATAATAGAGAAGGATCTCATTGAAAAAGGAAAACTCAAGACAACAACATCCAATAGAAACCCAATCATACAAAACACCCCCACTGACAAAAATAGATTTTGGTCTCGCAACAAAAATGTCACCAATGATGGGGTGGTTGATGCTAAAACGCTACAAGCAGGACCCCTCCTCACATTACAAGGACCTCATACTTTTTCCAACACTCTTAATGCTATCAATCAACCTCCTAATGTGGTCCAAAATACTCAACGTCCACAACAAAGGAGATTCAAAAAGTGTGAGTTCACTCCCTTAGGGGAACCCATTGAGTCGGTGTTCAAACAACTATTACAACATAACCTTATACAGTTGCAAGAACCAAGACAATATGATCCAAGATAGTTTAAACTAGCTTGTTGGGATGACAATGCCTTTTGTGATTATCATAGGACTAAGGGACATAACCTACAAAATTGTCGACAACTGAAGAATATCATACATGATCTGGTCGAAAGGAGAATTATTGAAGTTAGTGGACAAAAACAAAATTCATCAAACACTGATCATCAAGTCTTTTCTGACCCACTACATGACCATGGGAAAGGAACTGTCCCCAGTTCGAGTACTAACACCAATATTCAGCCAACTATGTGAGTATCAAACATGATTATGATAGTGGAAAAATCATTCATTTCCTTCGCACCGTTGATGAGAATATCAATACCATTACTATCAATACTAGTCTTGAGTGTGCGATCAATACTCATCATACTAATTTCACTATCCAAGGCCCTCCATCATAGCAAATACCCTGTTATGAAATAACTTGCACAATAGAAGGATATGATATGAAATATGTTGCAAATACTTGATAATAGTTGAGAATAACAAGCCACTTTGAGGGGGAAAACCTCCAAATATCTCTAATGAGAACACACTTCACAACTTGATGATGAAATAAGACTCAAAACCTCCTATATATAACTATTTATGCCAAGGATATCACCTAGGCTGACTTAGACACACCTATATAAGACTTAGGCTGACCTAAACAACTAAATGACAATATACTAATGATAATATGACTTAATAGAGAGTTAAGATACCCACAAGCCAACTATTCATAACCCGATGTCTAATAATATTAAGGGCGTAGCATGCCCCCTGTCTTCAAAGAAGCATTGTCCTCAATGCTAATCAAGTTTGGAAACTTTTGAATGAACTCCTTGTCTTCCCATGTGGCATCTTCAATTGGTAACCTCTTCCGTTGGATGAGATACTCAATGATAGTTCTATTCCTCAGCTTCTTTATGTGTGTTTGATGAATGCGCTTTGGTTCCAAAATGATTCTTCCTTCTTCATCCAGGTCGAGAAGTGTTGTTTGAGTGGGAATATTATGCCCAATTACCTTCTTCAAATAGGAAACATGAAAAACTGGATGTATCTTTGTTGTTGGTGGAAACTCAAGCTTGTAGGCAACACTACCAATCTTCTACGTGATTTGGTATGGACCATAATACTTTGGAGACAACTTATTATTCGTTCTTTGCTACTTTAGTGAGATTTTCTTATAAGGCTGCAATCACAAGAAGACCCAATCCACAACTTCAAAACTTCTTTCACTACGATGTTGGTTTGCCTGTTGTTTCATTTGATTTTGTGCCATGGCTAAATTCTCCTTGAGTCCTAAAAGTACTTGTTGTTGATGAAGCAAGTGGTCTTCTACTGCCTGAACTCTTGGGGACACCTTAATTGATGATGTGATGGAAGGAGGATGATATCCATAAAGTGCCAAAAAAGGAGACATTTTTGATGAGCTATGAAAAGAAGTGCTATACCACCATCTGCAAGTGGTAGCCAATCTACCCATTGAGACTATTTCTCTAAAGTGAAACAACGTAGATATCCTTCCAAATGCTTATTAGCAACCTCTGTTTGCCCATTTGATTGAGGGTGGTATGAAGAGCTAAGAGCCAATTGAGTACCTAAACATGAGAATAAATCTTTCAAAAAATGACTAGTGAAGATAGGATCACGATCACTAACAATAACTTTAGGTGTACCATGTAGCTTTTGGATATTCTCGAAAAAATCGTTAGCCACTGCACTTGTTGTAAAAGGATGTGCTAATGCAATCAAATGTGCATATTTAGTGAGCCGATCAACTACCACCATGATGACATTATGACCTTTAGATTTGGGAAGTCCTGTGATGAAGTCCATGGATACCTCTTCCCAACGCTGGCTAGGAATAGATAAGGGTTGCAAGAGACCTGGTGTCTTAATTGTTTCCCCTTTATGCCTTTGACACACCAAACATTCAGCCACAAATTTTTTGAACATCACCCTTTAGCCCTTCCCAAAAGAAATCCTTCTTGACTCGATGATATTTCTTCAAAAATACTAAATGACCACCCACTAGAGACTCATGCAACTCTGTGAGAATATTGATTTTAAGGTTGGAATTCTTGCAGAGATACAAACGCTCTTTATACAAAGAGTATCTCCCTTCCAACAAAACTTATCTGAACTACTAGGATCACTTTTTAATTGCTCGATGAGATTACTTGTCACAACATCATTTTGCCACTCTGCTTTGGCTTCCTCCACCCAATTTGCTTGTAATATTGAAAGGGCACACAATAAGGCTTCATCTTTCTCATCCTTCCTTGACAATGCATTTGTGACAATATTTTCTTTCCTTTTCTTATATAAAATCTCAAAGTCATATCCTAACATCTTAGTGACCCATTTCTGTTGCTCTTCAGAAGATAGTCGTAGTTCCAAAAAATATTTTAGGCTATCGTGATCTGTCTTAACCTTGATATGTCTATGCAATAGATAAGGCCGCCATTTTTTCACTGCATGGAGTATTGCTAGTATTTCCTTCTCATAAATATGTTTTAGTTGATTCTTACCTTTTAATTGACGACTCTGAAAAGTAATTGGTTGACCTTCTTGCATGAGCACTGCTCCTATCCCATTTCCTGAAGCATCACATTCCACAATGAATTCCTTGGTGAAGTCAGGAGTGGCAAGTACTGGAGTTGTACACATAGCCTCCTTCAATCTCTCAAATGCTATATTGGTAGACTCGTTCCAAGAAAAAGAATCCTTCTTCAATAGAGTGGTGAGAGGTGCTGCTATACTACCATAATTCTTCACAAATCTTCTATAGTACCCTGTCAATCCCAAGAATCCTCTCAGTTTCTTAATGGTTTTTGGAATATGTCATTCCATGATAGCCTTAATTTTGTTAGGTTCCACCTTTACTCCTTCATGTGAAACTATTTCCCAAATACTCCACCTCTGTAAGACCAAAAGCACACTTGGATGGCTTAGCATAGAGTTTATGATCTTCAAGTATTTCTAATGCTTGGTCCAAATGTTGCAAATGTTCTTCCCAAGTTTTGCTATAAATTAATATATCATCAAAGAATACTAACAAAAACTTTCTCAAGAATTTCTTAAAAATGGAATTCATCAAACTTTGGAATGTAGATGGTGCATTGGTAAGACCAAATGGCATCACCAAAAATTAATAATGACCCTCATCAGTTTGAAATGCTGTCTTAAAAATATCTTCCTCCTTAATCCGAATTTGGTGATAATCAGATCTAAGATCTAACTTGGTAAAAAACATAGCTCCATTTAATTCATCTAGCAAATCATCAATGATTGGAATTGGAAACTTATCTTTAATGGTGTACATGTTGAGCAATCTATAATCTGGAGACATGCACCAAGTATCATCCTTCTTATGTACCATCACCATAGGTGAGGACTAAGCAATTTGGCTATGCCTGATGATTCTTGCCTCTAGCATCTCTTCGACAATCTTTTCTATCTCACTCTTTTGTATGTGTGGATACCTGTAAGGCCTGATGTTCAGTGGTTGGCTCCCTGGGACTAACTGTATGGCATGATCATGATCCCTCTTAGGAGGAAGTCCTTTAGGCATATCTCCAAGAACAACTGAGTGACGATCAATTATAGCTTGCAAATCTAGATGAGTAGGAGTATTAGATTGAGAGACTTCTAATGAACATAGTTGGGCCACAAATCCATCCACTCCTTTCTTAAGCAACTTTGGCATTTGATGAGAGCTTACCATTTGTGGAGATTTTTCCTTCAACCCCCTTAGCTCTACTATCCTTCCTTCTAATTGAAATCTTATGAATAGTTCTTGGAAGTTCATCTCAATTGTTCCTAATGTAGTAAGCCATTGTACTCCCAAAACAATATTTGTTGCACCCATGGATATCACATACATTGGGGTATCAAGTTGATAATCTCCCATGGATAATTTAATGCTATGACACTTCCTTGAACAACTAACTGTACCACCATCTGCAATCAAAACTTGAAACTCTGGAGCTGGATATATGAAACAATTTAGACGAGTAGCTAACTTTTTGTTGATGAAATTATGAGTACTACCTAAGTCGATCAACACTGTTACCTTCTGCTTCTTTAGGAACCCCACCACCTTGAGAGTTTGTGGAGCGCTGAAACCTAAGAGTGCATGACAAGAAATGATTGGTTGAGAATCATGTGATTCCTCATTTGACTCCCTTTCATCCTCTAGTATGGGTTCCTCCTCTTCTTCCTCATTAGGATCTTCAATATAAAACAATTTCTTTTCACTACATTTATGTCCTCGACTATATTTTCTATGACAATTGAAACACAAGCCTTTTGCTCTTTTCTCCTCAATTTGTTGTGTAGTCAACTTAGTAGGTTGTGTTGAATATCCTTTCTCTCTTGTCACATTAGCCCCTTGCTTCTTAGGAATCAAATACTTCTCCTCTACCCTGCATGCTAAGATAAAAGACTCATTTATGGAACTAGGGATAAACATGCATACCTCATGTTGAATGTGATCCTTGAGACCACCCAAGAATAAGTCATTCAAGTTTTCCTCCGTAATTGTATCCACCCTTAAGGATAGATTTTGGAATTGCTGAATATAATCCTTAACTAATCCTGTTTGTTGAAGTTTAGCTAGCTAGTTGAAGAAGTTGTTTGTGACGCTATTTATATATTGTGCTTGTAGTTCCTCTATAAAAATTGACCATGAGATAGTGAGCCCCTTTTTACTTCGATGAGTGCAAAGCCAATGATACCAAATGAATTGATCTGGTTCTAGATATAAGGAAGCCATCGTGACCTTTTGTCCATTTGGGATTTAGTGTACTTCAAAAAAATTCTCCATTTGGTTTATCCATGTTAGAGGATCCTTACCATCGAACTTGCGCATATCCACCTTTGGAAATAAATTCCTAGATCCCTTAGGAGTACTAAGGCTTGTGTCAGTAGTAGCTGACCTAGAATTTTCACCTTGGCTGCTTGAGAACTCCTTTCTTGATTCAACCATGTAGGTACTTAACATGTTTCGTATGTCTGATATATCTCCTCTTAGGTCACACATATCCATATTAATTGAGGAAATGTCTTCCTTGACCTTATTGATTTCCTCATTATGAGTAATATCCTTGATTGTTTCACCATCCTTATCAGGTGTCTTCCCCGAAGTGACATTCTTTTTACCCGTTGTTCTAGGCCATGGCATGATGGAAACCACTAATGTTGAAATAAATCACACAAATGAAACTTAAATTATCTCAAATTTTTACTTTAATCTCCTTTATTATGTCTTCAAAAACCCAATAAAAATCAGACTCCAATTCAACAAGATGTGCGATATATGTAGATTCTAAAAAATTAGTGTAGAAACACTAATTCTGCAATAATTCACTTAATTCTGCTCCAATTATTTTTAAATCTGGACTGTAGCTTCTTAAATATGTTCTTCAAAAACCCTTTAAAAATCAGAAAAAAATTCACCAAAATCTGAAATATATGCTCTTCCCAAAATCGCCTCTAAAATTGAGAAAAACCTTGCCTCTATGGTGCCAAGATCATGCTCTGATACCACTTGTTATGAAATAAATTGCACAATAGAAGGATATGATATGAAATATGCTACAAATACTTGATAATAATTGAGAATAACAAGCCACTTTGAGGGGGAAAACCTCCAAATATCTCTAATGAGAACACACTTCACAACTTGATGATGAAATAAGACTCACAACCTCCTATATATACCGATTTATGCCGAGGATATCACCTAGGCCGACTTAGACACACCTATATAAGACTTATGCTGATGTAAACAACTAAATAACAATATACTAATGATAATATGACTTAATAGAGAGTTAAGATAACCACAAGCTGACTATTCATAACCCGATGTCCAATAATATTAAGGGCGTAGCACACCCCAACCTTCCAAGTTACAATATAACCTACTTGACCAGTTGGGGAAGACCCCAGCCCAAATTTCAATCTTGGAATTGTTGCGTATTTCTCCTGAGCATTGATCTATCCTTGATAAAGCTTTACAGAACACCATGGTCTCTAATGACCTTGATGTCAATCGTTTCCAGGAAATGGTGGGCTACTTGACCAATAATCACCATGCCACATTTTCTAAACAAGATTATGCAACTAAAAGACAAACCATAATGACCCTTTACATCTAGAAGTCCTTGTTGATGACACCAAAGTTAGATGAGTTTTGGTAGATGGAGGAGCAGGGTTAAATCTATGCACTTTAAAACTAATTAAGGCATTAGGTATCTTAGAAGCATGTATAGACACGACCACAAGTATTGTCATAAAAGCTTATGATGATGAGGAACGAAAATCAAAGGGGGTGGTAACACTTCTTATCAGAATTGGTCTAGCGGTGATGGAGATAAAGTTCCATGTCTTGGATCTCACCCTCCCTTATAACCTTCTGCTCATTAGACCATGGATTCATGCCATGAAGGCAGTCCCTTCCACATAAATAACTATAGATGGTGATCCTGATCCATTTCAACATTGCACCAATCTAAAAGAGATCCCCCAATGTCAAGTGCCAGTGAAATAGGAGGCTTCATCATCCAATCCATCTTCCTATGTTGATCCATCCACACTCACTTGAACATCTATTTCACCCTCAATTCCTACTATTCCTAGGGTTGAGATCCAAGACAAGGGTTGTGGAGAGTATTAAATGAAGACTTCTTATTGTGTTAGCCATTTGATCCCCTAAGTCATATGGTTTACCTACAATAGCTAGGGGATAGTCCATGGTCACTATACATGTTCCTCCTACAACAACTTTCATTAAATGGGGAGAATTAAGCAAAGAGGTCGTAAACACAGAAGATGTCACTTCCTGGCTATATAGGGAAGATGATGAGGAACCCCTCTTACTTGCTCATATTCCTAAAAATCTATATGGAAAGGGTTTCAAAATTATGCAAAGCAAAGGATATGATGGACAAAGTGGTTTAGGCTTAAACGAAGATGGGAGAATTGAACCAATATTTGTTTCTCAGTGGCCAAAAAGAGTAGGGATAGGGTTTTTAACCGATTTAGATTGGCGTTCCTAGTACCCCATTACCCTTACTTGAGGAAGTAAGTGCTTCAAAAGATATTAAAACATCTCACAAACTAGTGGACCAATATCATTGTGACTCCTCCGACTCTAACGATTATGAGTGGGATTCTCTATCTTCTACTTCTTCCATGGACCTTGACAAGTTATTTGGAGAACTTGACTTGATGTTAAGTCCTCATCAAATCCCTTAAATTCCTATCCACCAAAGAAAATGAAAAAAGAGGAATGGTTTAAACACTACTATTGGGAATCACTTGCTCCTACCTCTTGGAAACCTAAGCCACCTATTTCTAATAGTCAAACCTTGGCATTAGACCCACCTATCCATCCACCTAGACCCAAACCTAAGAGCAAAACAGACCTGGTACAAGAATTTTGTGACCATATGAATAATTCAATCTTTACCTTGACCCCATTAGACTTCAATAACTTTGATGATGACATGCCTTTAGTCTATTCCCAACTCATTGATTGGGATCAACAAGACACACCCATTTTAGACACTTTTGAGAATGACAAAGCAATTGCTGAGTTCCTGGGATTATGAGAAAGCATACCTAATGGGGATCATAAGGCTGGTTTTACCATTGACTTGGACAACAAAGCATATTTTGGGGAATCTGTTCAACCCTCCAGTTGCAAAAATGAGAAAAAGAACAAACACGATAAAAAGGGTGAGTCTCTAGGTCAAAACCAAAAGGAACCTTTAGACAATGAAAAAGTAAAAAGAAAGGATGCATCTGAAGGTGAAAACCTCTCTGAGGCACCTAAGGATGGAGGTTTGAACATTCTCCCTGTTGCACAAGAAAATTCATCCCTGCTCATTTAAGAATCCGTAGAATTCAACATAGGCACAAAAGAGAATCCTCGACTAGTTTATTTTGCAGCGTCATTGACAATAGAAGAGAAGCTAGAGTTCCATGACTTCTTTGCACAAAGATAGATAAATTTTGCTTGGTCATATGCCGACATGCTGAGGTTAGATCCTGAACTTGTTCTGCATCATTTTCCCTTACAATCAGGTGCCAAACCAGTGAAATAGAAGTTGAGAAAAATGCATCCACAGATTGCTTTAATAGTCAAGGTAGATCTTAAGAAATTGTTAGAAGTTGGTTTCATCAGATCTATCAACTATGCCAATTGGATCTCCAATCTTGTACTAGTCACTAAACCAATTGGGGGCATCTGCATCTGCACTGATTTTAGAGATATCAATAAAGCTTGTCCTAAGGATGACTTCCCTTTTCCTAACACAGACATGATAGTTGACATGACAGCAGGATATGAGATGTCCCTTATGGATGGGTTTTTAGGATATAACTAGATCAGAATTGCAATTGAAGATCAACCTAAGATAGCTTTCACTTGTCCTTAGGGAATGTATTGTTGGAATGTTATGCCCTTCAGACTCAAGAATGCTAGAGCAACCTATCAATGTGCCATGACTACTATCTTTCATGATATAGTACACACTTTCATGGAGGATTATGTCAATGACCTTATTGTAAAATCCAAGACAAGGGAAAAACATCTACAGGTTTTAGACAAGATATTTCAGAGGCAGGAAAAGTATAAAGTGAGACTCAATCCAAAGAAATGTGTGTTTGGAGTCAAGTCGGGAAAGCTATTAGGTTATATCATTTCTAGATGAGGCATTGAAATGGATCCGGCTAAGGTAAAAGAAATCATGGACATGCCTCCACCCACTATTCTTAATCAACTAAGGACATTACAGGGAAGGTTACAATCTATCAGAAGATTTATAGTGCAATTAGCAAATAAAACACATCCTTTTCAACATCTACTTAAGAAAGGAGTACCCTTTGTATGGACAACTAGGTGTGGAGAGGTGTTTCAACTGATTAAAGAATATTTACTCACACCACCTGTCTTAATGCCACATGTTGAAGGAAGACCATTGATTCCTTATATTATGACAACCCATTCATCGCTCGGAGCATTGCTTGCACAGAATGATGATGAAGGTCATGAAAGGCCAGTCTATTATATCAGTCAAACTTTGGTAGGTTATGAGCTCAACTATACTACCATTGAACGTTCCTATCTTGTAGTAGCATTTGCTACCCAAAAACTGAGGCACTATATGCTAAACCATCAAACAATGCTGATTGCTAAAATAGACCCTTTGAAATATCTCCTCAGCAAGGCAGCATTAACAAGGCGACTGGCCAAATGGGTGATGATACTTAGTGAGTATGATATCTAGTATGTAGAAAGAAAGGCTATTAAAGGACAGGTCATTGCTGATCAGTTAGTTGATGCACCCATATAGGTAGATCACCCATTAGTTGCATACTTTCCTGATGAGTTCATATTCACAGTTGACACAAACATAACATGGAAACTGTTCTTTGATGTATCACATACAAATCATGGTTCAGGGGTAGGTATACTTTTTATCACACCACAGGGTGATTCCATCCCTAAGTCATTCAGGATTTCATTCCCATGCACTAACAACATAGCAGAGTATGAAGCTCTAGTGACAGGGTTACGTATGGTAGTCAAGTGGAAAATTAAGAGCCTACAGGTATATGGTGATTCCCAATTGGTAATCAGATAGGTAAATAATGATTATGAGACTAAAGATGAGAAGCTTGCTCCATACAAGCACATGGCTGATAGCTTTAAATAGTACTTTGACAAAATCAAATTTCATCAAATACCCCATGTTTTAAACAAGGTAGTGAATGCTATGGCTACAATTGCATCACTTCTTGACATTCCTAACAACATGCCTAAGTTTGAGTTCTTGGTAGAACAACTTTTGGTCCCAGCGTACGATATCCCAGATTCTGAAATGGTGTATGACATTGTTGGTCCTGATTCCCCATGGTATAAAGAAATCTATGATTACCTTCATGCTGAAGTCATACCCACTAGCCTATCAAATAACCAATGTAGGACATTCCTCCACAAGTCATCCAAATACACCATTGTTGGAGACACCCTATATAGACACGCCTTAGATAATACCCTACTGAGATGTCTTGATTCTACTGAAGCACAAGCAACCTTGTGTGGGGTGCATGAGGGTATATGTGGTTCCCATTCTAGCGGTCCTACCTTAGCCAAAAATATTATGAGACTGGGTTATTACTAGCCTACTATGGAAAAAGACTCATATGTCTTTGTAACGAAATGTCACCAATTCCAAGTTCATGGAGACTTGATACATGCCCCAGCACAGGAGCTCCATCCTATAATGTCACCATTTCCCTTTTCCCAATGGGGACTCGACCTCATAGGTAAGATCCACCCCACATCATCTAATGGACATAAGTTCATTATCACTACCATTGAGTACTTTATGAAGTGGATTGAAGCCATTCCTATGACATATATTACTGGCACACAGATTTCTAGATTTATCCTGAACTATATCATCTATCGATATAGTGTCCCTCAGTCCATAATCACTGATAATGGCCACCCATTTAAGAAATAATAATTCTGCCATTTGTGTGATGAATTTCATATCCAACATCACTTCTCCACCCTATACTACCCACAAGGTAATGGCCAAGCAGAGGCATCTAACAAGACCATCATTAGAATCCCCAAGAAGACTGTCAATGATGCTGGTCAGGACTGGCATTTATAGCTTAACCCTACCTTATGGGCTTATCGCACAAGTATTCATACTCCCACTAGTGCTACTCTATATTCACTTGTATTTGGTTCTGAAGCTATTCTGCCTATTGAGGTTGAGATTCCTTCTATAAGGGTATCCCTGAAAATCCACATTAATGATGAAGAGTACCGAGTATTGAGACTCCATGAGCTAGAATTCTTGGATGAGCAAAGATAGAAGGCACTAGACCATCTCAAAGCATATCAAAATCACCTTCATTGTAGCTATAACAGGAAGGTATCGAATAGAAACTTTGACATTGGTGAACTAGTTTTAATGGAGAACCCAAAGAATCAAGCAGAAAGAGACAAACTAGGAAAGTTTGAACCTAACTGGTTAGGACCTTATATTGTTACAAAAGCTTTTGGATTAGGAGCGTACCAACTCTCTACTCCTGAAGGGGAACCATTGTCCTCACCAATCAATAGTCTACATCTGAAGAAGTTCTATGCATAGCTTCTGGGTGCCTTTGTCTTAATCAGCAAAAATACAAAAAAGTCAAAAAATCACAAAAATCGTTATCAAGGTGAAAACCTGGCAAACAGGCATCTTGATAACACAAATTTTTTTTAGATAATCTAAAAAATAGTAAAGACAAATCATTCATCCAATAGTGAAAACCACTTTGGTGGCACTTTGGATAAGTACCATGGTGAAAACCTAGCAAACAGGCACCATGTGTAGTTAACTCTGCTCCTTTATCTACTATTATTCTAACATAGTCTACTATCCTTGTCCATAGTCCTTATCCTTGGACATAGTCCTTATCATTGTATATATACCTACCCTATACATAGTATCTATCCCTGTACATAGTCCACTTCCCTATACATAGTCCTTATCCCTATACATACTCACTATCCTTGTACATATCCCTTATCTTTTGTATCCCTCGCTTGTATATACCATTCATAATAAGTGGTAGTCTTTCCCATAACTTGGAATGATTGGCATCAAGAGCATTTCATGTCCCCCATTTTACCCTATTCATAATCAATTGGTCTTGATACTTGATTGGGGGCAAACACTTGACATGTGTCATATTGATTCTTGCATTGGCTGTGTTGAAGATGTAAAACCATAGAAAAATCCACAAACATCACAAAATAACCTGAGAAAACACAAAAACATCAGAAAACTTCAAAAAGACAAAAAAAATAAAACATTTCAAAAATCCAAAAATAGAGTCAGAGTCAATTGCACTTGTCAGTCTTTGTCATTTGTCAAACTACGTTGCCTCTGCGACTGGATGTAGGCAAGGCCATTTGTCGATGTGCCCCCAAGGCATTAGGTCAGTCCATTTAGGTTTGTTTGTATAAAATCATGCCTCAATTCATATGTCTATATGACAAGGTCTTTGGTCATGTCGAACTATGAGGTCTTTGCGTGTATAATGTAGGCAAGGCCATCAATCAATGAGCCCCCGAGGCCACACTAGGTCAGTCCATTAGGGTTCCTCACATCCACTTTCACACACGTCTTCTATTTGTAGTCATTCTTGTCAATTAAAGTCAAGTCAAACTACGAGGTCTCTGTGTGTA
The DNA here is from genome assembly GCA_007258455.2 of Sequoia sempervirens. NCBI lineage: Eukaryota > Viridiplantae > Streptophyta > Pinopsida > Cupressales > Cupressaceae > Sequoia > Sequoia sempervirens. The sequence goes on along the minus strand of VDFB02386250.1, from coordinate 196,319 downwards.
TAACATAGGCAAGGCCATCAATCGATGAGCCCCCAAGGCCACACTAGGTCAGTCCTTTAGGGTTTTGTCAGCACATCATCTCAAGTCGTGCATCCATCTAGTGAACAAGTCAGCAATGTCTCTAAGTCAAATCAAACAACTTTCCAAACAAAACAATCAAAACAGATCAATTACTGTCTACTACAGGATGTGTCCTTCCTAGAAGCAGACATTATCAAAACAATCAACCTGTATCTTATTCAGGATGGGTCCTTCCTAAATACTGATATTGGCAAAGTGATCTATGTCTTATATAGGATGAGTCCTTCCTACATAATCAACAAGGTCAAACAATCATACATAGCCTTACGCAGGTTATCACATCAACTGCATCTGACTCAATGTCTTATATGATACATGTCTTTCTGAAACCAAGCTTCGTCATGCCTTATACAAATAGTCATAAAATTGAAACTAGACCTACAGTCTTATGCAGTATGTGTATCTCCTGATATTAGGCTTTGTCAATCAATCCTTTTATCAATCAAAACAAATCAAACAAACAGACCAAGTTTTGGCAACTATTTTATTGGCTTATTGACTTTATGGCTTATTTATCTTATCATTTATCTTGAATTGATGACTAGGAATTACATTACTAGCTTTCTCAAGGATGTCCCATGAAGGATTTAGAGAAAGCAACGATGTATCAGAATTATTTTTTCTTTGACTTCTATCTGTCGACTTTGTTTTTAAATTTGATTTAGGGTCATGTTAGTAGTTTCCTCAAGGATATCCCATGAAGGATTTAGAGAAGCAACGATGTATCAAAATTTTGTTTTCTTTGACTACTGTTTGTCGAATTTGTTTTTAAATTTGATTTGGGGTGATGTTACTAGTTTCCCCAAGGATATCCCATGAAGGATTTAGAGGAGCGATGACATCTCATGACCCATCTTTTCTTTTATTTGCTGTTTGTGGTTTGTCTTGATGAAAAGACTGGGGAAACTTGTGCCCTTAGTATGAGTTAATGACAATCCCTGTCTGCGACTATCTGTTCTTATCAAGTGGATGACCTTGCAAACCTTGATTTATGTCATATCATGGTGTTTTTCTCCATTTGTATTAGTTCCACCCAATGATGATAAAGTGCAATACCTTTTGTGATACAACAAAACATCAAAGATTGCTAATACTAACATCTATCTCCCGTCTTTCGTTCTTTCTCGATCTTTCTTTCCACACTAATAGTTCTTATTTCTTGTATTATGATGGAGTCTTGTGACACAAAACATTATACATCATCCCGCATCAACGTACATGTTAGAAAAATACATGCATATAGGAATATTTCATATCTAGATCATCATGGCATAATAGACATTCATCATCAAACAATACATATCATAAGAATTCCATGTACAAAAAAACTATAAATATATGCATCATATTACATTTGTATAAGTATCACATGTAGCCAACATTATACATATAACATCAGATTGCATCTCATAATCATAAATTGCATACATCCTATAGAATCATACGTCACATAGAATCAACATTATCTCATTAGTTGCATGCACATCATAAAATAGATATCATCATCCATCACATAGGCATATCATATAAACATCACATATATAAATAAAGACTGCATAATCAATGCATAGAAATGCATATCATGATAATCACTGTCAAAATCATATATATATATATATATATATATCGCTCAACTGTGTCACATCACAATGCCATAATGTATCAATAATACATGGAAGCCCATAGGCTATTAGATCAAAATACAATGTCTCGATGCATCTCAAATAGTACCCCTATCCTGAACTACCATTGCTATCATGCTTGGAGTGTGTGGAGGAATGATGATGTGAACCTGATGACCTGTGACCTGAGGGAGCTCTGTCATACAAACCTGCTCTATGTGGCTACTCCACTCCCTCTGTACTAACTATCCTACTGTGGGTCTTGGTCTAGGACCTGCTACTATGTGCCTCTGAGAAGCTGGGAGCCTATCTCTCTAGTGGAACATCTGCCTCATATAGATCCTGATAGTATCTCTCTCTCCTCGGCTCTGACTAGCTCTCTGGCAAAAGTGGTTGATGGTCCCGTGCACAATGCCCTAAGCTCTGTGAATCTCTACTTAGTCTCTTGTCACTGATCTATAGCCTGATCCCTATCCATCACAACTCTCTCCCTCTCCATTTGATATGCATCCCTCTTGGCCATCAAAACTCTCATCTGCTCCTCCAAGGATGCAACTTGAGCACGTAATGTATCTGTGTCTGGATCCACTGCCCCTGTCTCATCCTGCCTGTCCCTCACTCTCCCATCCTCATCATCATCCTCCTGGTAGGCACCCAACAAACCCAAGGCATCAATCTCTGCCTCCTCTCTGCCTGCCTCCTCAGTACCCACCTCCTCCTCTGTTGAGACGTCTAGAATAGCTACCTCCATAGGTTGTATCTCCTCTCCCCCTATCATCGCATCCACCTCCTCTCCCCCTCTACTAACATCTGGCATGGCCACATTCTCCTCTCCTCATCCCTCCTCACAGATCGGTGACAATGGTGGCCCTTGTCCCCTCTGACCACATCTCCCTCTCCTGCCTCCACGCCATCCACCTCAGCCATCATCTCCTCCATCACCATAGCCTCCTCTACCTCCCCGACCTCTACCTCTACCCAACCTACCTTGTGGATCTATCCCTCGCCACTCTACCGATGTTGGCTGCTCTAGATCCGTCAGTGGGATCGGCCTGTGAACTGCCCACCACTGATCATACTCTGTTGTGGTCCCTGGATTTGTTAGACCATCCCTCCATCCCCATCGTACTACCTATAATGCATCAATGTCTGCCTTTGCAGTGGCCATTGGAATCTCTGGACCCCATAGCGGGACCTCTCGTGATGATCTGGAAAACTCTGCCCATCCTCTAGGTACATCCTGCACCTCTCCAAACATTTTTCAAGACACAATCTGACAACTGCCGCTCTATAATGTGGACATGTGATACTATCCACCCAACTAAATACTGTGTCTGTCAGCAAAACATCAAATTCTCATCCTCATCTGACCACTCCTCACACCCCAGGTATGGTGTCCATGTAAACTACACCATAGTGTCTATGGCGTGTCTGAAGTAACCAATATCTCCTATGTGATGCTGGGTATTCGCCCTCACATAACGGAAGGCGAAAGGAGCTCCATGTGGAAGGTTGACTGTCGTAGGTGGCCAGAAAATGGCAATATGCTCCCATGCCCATACCATCAGGAGCATGGTACTGCAACTCATTGACTGTGCCTCTCGATAGGTAATATCATGTAGATGAAAATATAACATCCCAAGCACACAGGAACCCCAAGTATATACCACTCGACGCTCGAGCATGCCCACTAGCACCTCCCCCCACCCCATAGGAAACCCATGACCTCAATGATTAGGCATTACTATACCACCTATCAATGTAGCCAATAGACAATCTAGCTATCTATACCTCTGGGCCAACACCCGCCACCTAATCTCGTAATCATCAAATCGTAACTGTCTAATGTCAGTATGAGGATAGTAACTACACATCTCGGTGGCACCCCTTTGGGTATCATGTGTCACCCATGTACCTCTAATGGGAAGTCTGGGGATCCTATAGATATCCTCTAGGGTAACTGTGGCCTCTCCAGTTGGTAGGTGGAAAGACAATGTCTCCGAGTGCCACCGCTCACTCAAAGCTATCAATAAACCCCGATTCGCCCGAATCTGGGGCATGTCTATCACGTGCAGTAAACCAAGGTGCCATAGAATCCATCGTTCTATCGGCTGCAAAGTGTCTCTAAATCGAAATGTAGTCGGTCTCGACTCCCGTGTATATATCGTGTCTAGCACAACCTGCAATGGCATTATACATGCCTCATGTCAACCTCAATCATCTATTCTAGTACAAACTGACTCTACTACATAAAATGAAAATGCGTCGTTATTTTGCACATGCATCATTCTTTTTCACATGTGTCACTTTTTAACATGTGTGGTTCATAAAATTCAAATGCGTCGTTATTAAACAAATGTAGCTAATTATATCACATGTGTTTTACTAAATTCAGATGCATTGAAATATAAATGTTGCATTGCATAAAATTCAAATGCATTTCACAATAATCACATGTGGCTATTCTACATGCAAATGCGATGCACAATGTCAAATGCATTTCAAAAGTATACAAATGCGTTGAACTGCAGACTACCTACTCAAACTAGCTACTGTGAAATTACAAATGCGGTTTCCACAGGCAAATGCATCATTCGCACACACAAATGTAGTGATCTAATAAAATGAAACCTAATTAAAAGTTGAATTAAATGCATAAAAACACGTGCAAATGAAAAATTTTAAAAGCCAAGTTTTAGGTCCATATTGGGGGGTCCGCGTCGGCTGGTCTCTGGAAGGTCTGGATCCTGTATGTGCAATGGTGAGTGGTCGGAACAAGCAACATCCTCGCTAGGAGTACAGAGCAAAATATCAAATTTCTAAGCTAGGTGGGTAAAAATGAATTGGTTTTTACCCCTATTCCTATATATACCTAGGGCTTAGGTGGCATTTCTTTCCTACTAGCCGCATTAACTTTCAATTTCGATCAACCCATACCCATCCCTAATGTTTCCAACCTCAATTCCGTCAACTCCACTGCATTTCTAGCTACCTAATGGACTAATCGGGATCATTTCCAAAATTTTCTAAACTTTTTTGACAATTTGTCAATTTTCCCAAGGGGGCATACCTTCACCTATTTTACACTGGGCATTACTAGGGCATGTTTTTATCAATTTTCTTTGACACAACGCCGAAATGACATTGTATCAAAGAGGGGAAAATGTAGACACTGAAATTTGGTTTAAGCCTGCGACTTCCATATTCTTCATAATTCATATTCTTCATGGTCATGATTAAATAATGTCAATTATTTAATTATTCTCTATAGTCTTCATTTCTTCTATTAATTAAATAATCTTAATTATTTAATTAATTTATACTTTTCTTTATTCTATCTGATTAATTAAATAAACGCTTTTTATTTAATTATGTTACTAATTAATCTTATCCTTCTTGTCAAATTAAATAAATTCTTATTTAATTTACTCTTTATCATACTTCAACTATAATTAAATAAATTCTTTATTTATTTAAAATCCCTTCATCACTTAATTAAATAAATCTTATTTATTTAATTATTCTTCAAATATCGAGTCTTGAATTAAATGAATTATTTAATTCATTAATTCTATTTTAACGCATTCCTCTATATTTTAGATAGTTATGTAAGTTATCTAAATATTCTCTTTTACTCAACTCAAGGATCTATTTCAAATCGCTTAGTTAACTCTTGATTTAATGTCTGAGTGGCGTCCTCAAGTAATCTCTTCATCAAATCATTCAATCGTCCAATTCTAACTCATTTGCATGTACATGTGGATTAATTAAATATTCTTATTTAATTAATTAAACCTTGTGCGTGCATTCGAACAAGAGTTGATTTAATCAATCTTTATCTTTGTCATGCAAAGATAATTCTTCTGTTTTCAAATACCAAACTGGAAGATTAAATCATTTATTTAATCTTTAGTTCTATTTCTAGTTGGTATCAATCATGTCACTACTGACAGTTATCAGAATGCATGATTAATCAGTCAATCTCAACCATCTGTTGATCTTTCAATCCTGGCCTGTCATTCAAATAATCAATTTTCTATAAATTGATTTGTCATTCTTCATTCCAATCTCTCTCACGAAATCTTATGAATTTTAAGAGAACTTTGTCTTGAGTCTTCGATATTTTGCTAATCTTTATCATAGGCTATACTTGTACGAATCTTTGAAAAATCTGAGGGCAATTATACTACACAAGCAAAATGGAGAAGGGAAATCGAGATGAATCATGGAAATACGTTTGAAATTGGTGAGATTGTTTTAGTTTTAATCACGTTTTTACTTTCCTTTGTTCTTATTTGCTTAGCATTAGATTTGCATTTAGATGTGTATTGCATGTTTGCTCTAATTTGTTCTTGTGCAGTTTCTATGGTGTTACAATCTGAAAACTGCATTTGAACTTAGGTTACAAATAATACTACATAAAAAGCATAAAAATCAATTGAAAATTTATGAAAGTTTTGAAAAAATCCCTATTGGGAGTCATTCACCACCTTGGGTGAATCAGTCCTAGTGCACATCTGAAACTACCTTTTACAATATTAGAAATCTCCTTCCTGCACTTTTGTTTGCTACCATTAACTATTTGTTTTAGTTGGCTAAGTTTTTGTTACATGCATTTAATTAGATCTGGCTTAATTTGGATCATTTCATGCATTTATTAATTTCAAAATTGCATTTTCACATTGTTACATATCATAATTAGTCAATTATCATCTAAAAATTGCATTATCATTTTGCATATTTTCTCTATCATTGTTGATTTCAAAATTGTAGGAAAATCATTACATCATGTTTTCATTACAAAATTCTATAGTTATCATACTTCATGTTCTACTTTCAGATCTTGTTGAATTTTGTAAGAATGTTTTGTTAAGTGCATATGAATATGAGGTCCTTTCCCCTCTCTTTTTGTTCATCATTGATCCCTCCCCTAGAATCCCTTATATGAGTGAGGTTAGTCTAGTGAAAGAAACCTTGCGTAATCATGACAATCACATTTTTTCTTCTCCTAATATCTCTTCTACTTGTGAAGAATATACTGTAGCATTAGAAGAACTAATCAATGAGAGTTTTGAGAACTAGAGTTGTTTCTCTCCTCTTACCTATCTTATTAGGAAATAGATTACTAAACAAGAGGGCATAACAATAAGTAATCATGATGATCACACAACATGATGAGAGACCATTGAAACCTACCTACATTCATCTCCCAACATCTTCTCCTCTTGTGATAATGATGAGGATATGTTGGTGCTAGATAAGAAAACCTTAAAAATCTATGATAACCCTTTTTATGTATCTTCCCCTACCTATCCTATTTTGGAATACATTAGGGAAAAATAGAATGAAACCATAAATGATAATGAAAATCATGCTTGTTCTTCTCTGAGTATCTCTCCTAGTTGTGAAGAAGATACTTTGATTGATGAAATTTATGAGAATTTTGTGAAGAAGATACTTTGATTGATGAAAGTCATGAGAATCTTAGTTGTCCCTCTTCACCTAGAGAAACCCTCATTGAGCAAGAAACTCAAACCATTGATCACTCCCCTACTTGCAATGCAGTCATTTTGGAAGAACCTACCTTTGAATGTAAGGAAAATTTAGTTTGTAGTTCTCTTAGAAACTCTCGTCCTAGGGAGGATATCATGGTGTAAGAAAATATGAACATTGACGCATGTAATGGGGCTTCTTTAGATGAAGATGATGAAGTGACATTAGACTCCTCTTCACTAAGAGATCATGCAAATAAGAACAATCTTGTTGAGGTTATGGTGACACAAATTGGATCTCCATTAATTAGTGAGCTTCCTAAGTCACCTCCAATTAGTGACATCACATAAGAAAATAAGAGATTTCTCAAAATCTAGGATGCAATCTAACAATGTTTTGTAGCAACTAAGATATAACACAATTGCTCAAACATGTAGGCAACCACAAACCACTCCCATTTCATCACCTCAACATATTTTTCCTAGTGCTCCTCATTCACCTTTTCATAATATAGTTGAATACCTTAAAAAGACTCCTGCTAATATATCCATATGGCAAGTCATTCAACTATCACCTATATACAAGTTTCTATTTCAAGAAATATTGCAAATAAAGTAGGAGGAGATCCAATATTATATGAAATTGAATAATGTAACATCCTATTTTCATTCCACGCAAGTCACACAGTCAGAAATTACATTCCCTAAACATGAATTTCCCTCACTTTAGACTCAAAACAAGAACGAAGCCTTGATGATAAATGTGATCATTAATGAAACTATAGTTAGGCACACTCTCATAGAAAATGGAGCATAAATTAATGTTTGTAGCATTATCCTCCTAGAAAAAATTGGCATGGACAAGAGGCTTATTCAACTTAATGATGAACATATTCCTGGCTTTGAACATGTTCATAGGCATCCATTAGGAATTATTACATTACCTATTGAGGTCAGACTTTAAGTGATGACTACCCCTATCCATATCATGCTAAGACCTCTTTCATACCATCTCCTCCTAGGGAAACCATGGATTCATGCTATGAAAGGATTCCCATCTACTCTTCACTGCACAATAAAATTTGAATACAACAACAAGATATACATGGTTGAAGTAGATGAATGAAGCTATGAATCATATGATTACAACACTTCCAACTCCACTGATAATTTCATTCTAAAATCAAAATTTGAACCTATAAAATTTGATGCTAATCCTTCACCTACAACAAAAATCTTTAGTGATAATTGGGGGTTGTTAGATTTTATGCCTCCTTTTATCAAACAATTCAAAATCTCACCCTCAAAATCCAAAGAGTCATGTACCAATGATTCATTTTTCAGATAAATGTTCTAGTGATGATTGGGATTTGACACCTTCCTTTATGGGAGAGTGCAATAGCTCACAATCTAAACCAAAACAACCTTATGTTTCATTTTCTCAACTTGGTTCTATGTCAACAACATTACCCCATGATAGTGATGGGGGCTATCCAACTCCCATCCTTCATGAGGGGATGACACTTAAATTTAAAAAGGATTTGTCTTCTAATGAAGAAACCAATCCTTCTCAAAAGCATAAACCCCCTTCATCTGAATTGAAAGAATGTTATGGTATTGGATACATTCTCCCTACAACATATGGATACAATGAACATACAAAGCAAACATACATACCATAATCTTTCAAGAAAGATCTAGGTTTACCACCCTTATCTCCATTTTCATCTAAAGCCTTATCATTAAGTGTGTATATGACACATTGCACAAATAAAGGAAAATATTCTACTATTTATCAAGAGAGTATCTTGTCAAGACTCCTCTAGGATCACTTGATATCTCTCCCTCTAAGAACACGAAATAAATTTTACTACAAGAGTTCATTTTGTGCATATCATAGATCTCATTCTCATTCTACTAATGAATGTACAGATTTGAATAACAAAATTAAACATCTCAAGGAGTGTGGTTCTATTTCATGTGTTGAAGCACCTAATTCCTTTAATTGATACTTTCATCCTATTGAGCTCATCCTTGTCTTGCAATAAGTGGGGGCAAGGGGTTAAGTTTCCTTGTCCTCGTATGTCACTTGTCATTGTATCTTTTGGCTAGTTGATCACCTTACATGTACATATAAGATAAATATTGGGATGTGGATGGCATGCCTTAAGTTTTCTCACATGTGACACACTTATTCATGATGTAGTTTGATTCAGAAACATATGACTTGGCATAGGGATTTCCAAGTTAGCTCTCATTTCCTTTTTATTGTTTGCATTTTTCATTTGCTACTTTAAAGTAATTTATCACAACATGGTGTTTAGAAATTTCTTGAAAGTGGGGGAATACATTAGAATTATTCTTTTTCATTTTCTTTTTCATGGTTCATGGTGTAGTCTTCTTACTTTATATGATTTATTTTTCACTTTGTGGATGACTTTGGTTGTGATGTCCTTCAAGAGTGTGATTTATCTTAGTAAAATACATTCCTCTTAGTGGCTTGATGCCACACAATGCAACCCCTAAGTTGTGAATCTTTTATTCTTTGATTGGTACTATCTTGGAGACATTAGGTACAATGTTCCCCAAGTTAAGACCTCACATGAACTAAGAAAGACTCCTTTGGACATTTATTATTGTTGCATTTTCATTTTTTGTTATATGGCCACCTTGGATAACATAGTCTACATGCCTATGGATCCATCTTGTTTGTTCACGAGTTTCAAGCATTATGAAGCTTTGATTTCCTCATGAAGCTCAAAGTTCATTATTATGTGGTGCCTTATCAAAGTTATCAAGAGGTATAACTTTGGTATGGTTTAATGGAAAGCTAATTCAAGGCATGAATTTCCCTTAGCCACTCACATGTGTGTGTGAGCACATATCAACCGTATGTGTCTCACCTTCTTGGATTACTAACCTAGCATACATCTTGAAGTTTTGTTGCCTTAGAGTGAGTACATCTTTGGACAAACAACTTAGATCTGATCCACATCGTGTTGGACAAACGGTCGAAGCTTGATCCACATCATTTTTACTTTTTCTTATTTTTGTTTTTCTTTCTTTTAGTTATTTAAATTGCATGTTTATGTATCTTGATGTTGCATATTATACACCTTATACATGTCCTTTTTATGCTTATGTCATCTTGACATAGGGTCTTGAATCCTAGGGGATTGGTTACCTCCTTGATCTTTGTTATCCTAGACCATTTGCATTGGTATGATTGGACCCCTCTTGAATGTCTACTTTAGTGTGAGTTGGAAGTAAGTTCACCGTCTCATTAAAGTGGGGGATAAATGTATTGTCAAAAATTTCATTGTGTACATTTTCACACTTAATTTGGGAATAATTAATGATAAATTGGACTTGATATTTCCTTGATCTAGTGTTGTGATGAGTTTTACACATCCACATTAGGTCTAAGGATTGTTTAAGCTAAATAAACCTAACTCTTCCCTAATTTAATGTTGTAAAGTGTATTTATGTATACCTTTACATTAAATTTAAAATGCTTGTAAACTAAAGGGACCTAATCTAGTGTTGTAATGTGTTTTACACATTCACATGGAATTTAGGGTCTTTCTAAGCTAAATAGACCCAATTTTGCCTTAATTTAATATTGTAAAGTGCATTTATTTACACTTTCACATTATATTTTGGGACCTCTTGCATTTATGACTTTAATATAATCATTAATAGGCCCCTAAGACCCTATACTATGCATCCTGAGGCATATTTAAATAAAAACCTTGACAATATCAACATATAAACTTAATTACACACTCCCTAACACTTTAGCAATAAAAATAGGTTATGTGGGGCCCATTCACCACTAATAAATCCCATATAGGTGGGAACCATTCACCATAGATGGTGAATGAGTTCCATTTGGCCTCTTTTCAAGGTTTTGAGTAGGAAAAATTGGGTTTTAAGTTCAAATTTTATGTATGTTGGCCTTTGGGATCTAATACACAGGATATTAGATAGATTACCTATATAAATGAGCTTTCAAATAATTATTTCACACAAGCATTCATGATATCAACTTAAGAAATCAAGATTTAATAATTCCAAGACTTCACAAGAGAATCAAGAGAGCATTTAAGATCATTTTTAAAGAATTCAAGGGTAGAATTCTTCATCAATTGTTGCAACAATTCAATGTCGATCATGATGTCAAACATATCAAGCATCAAGAATGTTATTGAGATAGTGTTGTGATGTAGCATTAAAGATCCAAGATCAAGCATTGTTCTACTCCTATTGTCAAGATCAAGATCTACATCCTTCATGGACATTTCATGTTGAGTTGTAGATTTACAATACATCATTTACAAGGCATCATAGAAGGTATAATTATCCATGATTCATTTTATTTGTTTCATGTTTCATGCCTTCATTTCATCATCTCATCATTTGGTTTAATTACCTACAAGGGGCTTGACCTAGGCAAACCCCTATTCCCTAACAATCAACACTTTCTATCTCTCTCTATCTTTGTGTGATTGCAAATTTGGGTTCTTTGAAGACTTGAAGGAACATTGAAGCTTAGGTTACAAGCTTATTGGAGTTGTCTCCCAATTTGAAAGGTCATAATATTCAATAAAGGTCACCTACATCCCCGAAATCAGGGTTTCATATCCAGAAACATAGAGGAATAGAAAGAGCATACATTGAAGGTTAGATTCATACTTTGAAATTCTAGAAAACCTCAACTAGACTCATTCAACCAGATTGGAAAATGAGTTCTAGTTTAGGTCAATTTTGATATTTTTGTAGTTTCAGATACCCATTTTCAAGAAACCTATTCCTGTACAGAAACCCAAATCTAGGACTAATTCACCTAGATTTGTGAATGAGTCCTAGTAGGCCTATATTTCAAGATTTTCAACATTTCTAGTCTTCATTCAAGCCTCTACAAGTTTCTAGGTGCATACTTATGATTTTACTATTTTATGTTATGATTTATATGCATTTCTAGGTCATTCATTCAAGTTTCATGCATCACTAGGTTTTTTCATTAGGTATTGCATTGCATTTGTCTTTCCAAGTTCTTACTTGGTGGTGAACACCTCATTAATCTCTAAACATAACCTAGGATACCCTTCTAGAGGATCTCCTACCTCCATTCCACACCCGAGTTTGAGATCTCTAAGGTGTCCTTAAGTGTTGCAAGTGTGAAATAAGAACCCTATCCTTGTGTTCTATTCCTCCAAGGTGGGGAGTACTATTTCTGGTACTACAAAAGCTACAATTTCTTGTAAATATTTTTTGCATTCTTGAACCACTCTATCACTAGCTTCCTCCATATATTTCCTACCATTTCTATCCTTTGACAAACTCATGAACTTCCTTTCATCATGCCTTATTGATTCAATTTTTTGCTTCTCCAATTGGCTGCCAAGAATCTAAATTTGAAACATGGGAAAGATTCATATAATACCTTTAGATATTGCAGAACCTCAACAAATTAATAGTTGTTTACAAGAGATTTTCTACATCAAGAACCATTCCCTATTGAATTGTGTGCTCTATGAAAGACTTTCAACCTTTTCCTCTTCATAATGACTGTAACTTTTTTCCATGATGTTTGTGAGCTAGCCTCTAGACTGTCTTCTATTATTATGTTCATTGTGTATTTGATCTTTGTGACTATCCTGAAGCATTTTCTTTTAAAACTAATCCTAGGTACATCTTTTATCATGGTGGCTCTTCCATAGTGAATTGTGCTTTAGAAAGCTTGCAAACTCTTGATTCTAACTTTTTCTATTTGTCATTGGTGTCCAAGGTGCTCATTGATGAGGCTTTCATTGTATTGTAATGGAACCATTTTCACATTGGCCTTTCCTTTGTACTTTTCTTTATAAGCATTGATCACTGTCATCATAACTATTTTCCTTTACCTTAGAATTTACTTGCAATTTCCTTGTCTCTTGACTACCTCATGGTGGTTGTGCTTCACAATGGAAACTTCACAAATTTTATTTCATTATTTATTGTCCTTAGGTGTGCATTATCTCATGATGGATTGTATTGAAGTTATTGCCCCTTTAAGTTTTCCATCAAACATGGATCCTTATGCTATAATTGAAAAATCTTTAATTCTTTGACTATGAGATAACCAAGAGGTTGATGTTTTTAATAAGTGCCTTGAAAACTACTCCTTCATGAACTAAAAAAAATGACTATTCTTGCATATGCTATTGTCTATTGATGACTTCAAGGAGTATGGCTATAGTGTACTATCCATCATCTGCTTCTTAAGAATTCCTCAAGTTGAAAGACTACTCAAGAATAATAACCCTTTAAAGGTTGTCCCTACTTATGGAGTCTCAACTCTATCTAGTTTGACTATGCTATTCCTTGATTGTAATCTTCATGAACTATCATCCATTTGCATGAGGTTTCCATGCTCATTAAGAACTATTTTTCTCTAAATGTATAAGACTGTCCTACATCTTTTCCACTATCTTGGGTTTGATCTTGGAGGAAAGTCTCTTTCAACATCTGACAGTCTACTAATCTATCCTTCCCCCTATTTCACATTAACAAGTTTGCAACTTATCTTTACTCTTAGTTGAAAACTAGTCTTTCTTTCCCAAATGTAGCAATTTCAAAGGGTGATTTCCCTTTACCTTGTATTGGTTGCTCCTGCTAATTTATATGATAAGATTATACCTATACCTACATAGTCAACAAGTAAGTTAAGAAAAATAAGAGACCTAGAGCTTTTTATGATTAGATGATCTTTACTTTTCTTGGGTCTTCATGATAATTGTGTATCTGATCTTGAGACACCTTTAACTCTCTAATTTGATGCTCAACAAGAGATAGGTTGTATATATGATATTTTGACATATAAGAGACATGGAATCCTAAGCTCTAACATCATTTTCTTTGTCCCTTGTAGACATCTCTGGAGCTATCAACAAAGGAATTGAAAATGTAGTTGATCAATAATGGGGTTTGTCTTTTAGGCAATGAAATATCCCTTTTCTCTTACATGTCTTCATTTACTTCTAGATGTATAATTTTTCTTTTACTACATCCTATTTAGTTACTCCCACAACTTGTGTGGGAAAATCATATGCATATTTCTTGTAATTAATTTAAACAACTACTTTATGCAAAAGTTTGTGTACTATTCCTCCTTCAAATTATTTACATAATGAAAGATGGAAACTCTTTTCATGACACTATTTGAATGATTATGAGTAACTTTAGTAGAATCTTTTATGTACATTTATTCTTCTTCAAAGTAGAAACATCAGTGCTATACTAGCCTAACCTAATTGGGCTAAAAAGCACAATTAGGTAACATTTTTGGAAACCTCTATTATATGTTTGCTTGTTAAGCATCTTAGACTAGTAGCCTTAGAATCCATTGGGCATATGATTCAATTCTTATCTTTTTCAACTTACAAAACCCTCTATAACTCAATTGTTAGAATTTGAACAACAATAAAAAAAAACTGAAAGAAAACTACAATGGCACTGAATAGGTCCAAAAAAATTGTGCAACAAGACTTCTTGGAAAAAAAATATTGAACTGAAGTAGATGTGCAATCAACACTTGTTAGAAAGAAACATATACTCTACCCTACCCTAAACAAAAAAGGATGATGCTCAAAAAATTCCATTAGTTAGATTTGTAAAATAACTCCCCCTTCTAAACAAAAAAGGATGCATTACATGTTTATGACTTGCTGATAAGAGGTGAGAATCAAGAAGATTCCCGCCAAAACTATTGCAATGCTTCTTGTAGAACATAGCTAAAATCGCTCATCTCTTGAATTTGATCAAACATACTAGCAATTTTTCATGAATGGGTAAGTAATTTTTTTTTACTCAGTTACAATCTCATCATTAGGAGCATTGATAATTGGTTGTATCTTGTTGGTATCCTTCTTGGCTAAATATTTGATTGGGCTTCATTTTGAAAGGATGAAACATGAACTCGTACTACTACTTTCTTGCTGGTTATTTTTTGTTACAACATCTTTTTTCTGATTAGAATCACTTGAAAACATGTCATCAAGATTTGAACAAAACTCCTAAATTATTTTTGTGCATAAATATTCATCATACTGATCATTAGTTTCCTCATTCATAACATCTTATAAGATATCTTCATGATTTATTTCTTGAGAACCTAAAGAGCTATCAAAATTCATACCTTGGAAAGAAATGTATTTATTTAACTCTTTCTCATCTTGTGTAATACTTCATGTACTTCAACCTCTTGATTATTAAAAGAAAAACTACTTTTATTGATTTTCTCACTAATCAACACCTCATCCAAATGGTTTTCATCATTTTTCTGTTAAAAAATTGACATATATTTTATCATAGACATTCTCGTTTCATTTTCATCCAAAAACCCAAGAGGTTCATCAAACACATCAACCGAAACATCCTTCACATTGTCTAGGTTTGCAACAAAATCTTCAAGATCATTTGAAAATGAATCTTCATCACATTCTTCTTGTATTTTTGATAAAAGAGGACTTCTTTTTACCTCATGGAAACACTCATCAAGCTTTCTAGACTACACAAAAGGTTCATTTTTGCACTCCTCTTCCTGATTTGATTTTCCATTATCACATTGATTGTCCTCAACTAGCAATTGATCACATTGTTTGACATCTTCCTACTACTCAAAAGTTGTTATTGATGAGATCAAAATCACATCTTCTTCATCATTTTCAACAAAAGAAGGTGACTCCTTAAACCAAATTGAAGGACACTCCTCTTGATTAGCCTTAAACAACTCTTCATTCTTCTATTCTAGCTGATCTTCTAAGATAAGTATTACAATATTTTCATTATTTTCAACAAAAAGAAGAATATTATTAGTTAGAACATTCAAAGATTCATCTTGAGAGGTATTTTCTTGTTCAATACTTTTATGTTCTAAGTGATACTGCTCCATAGTTTTATGCATGGTAAATTTGTATTCCTAGCTTCCTTCATGGTGAGTGAGTTATCCTGAAAGACAATAGGTCCACCCTTATAAAGGAAAAAAGTGATGGGATAATCATATTCAATTGGTAGGGAAACTTGGGAAGTTTCTTGAGTTTCCTAGAGGGAAAAGAGCTCTTCAAGTGGCTAGTCTTAAGGAATAAAAAAATCAAATTGTGCCAACATAGTCTCTTGCAATGGTAAAGGATCTCTAAAACTTGGAATCTTGACTTCAGGAGGGTTAAGAGGCTCACTTTGCTTGAAACTTTTAAACTTAAAGTTACAAATATCCTCTTGAATAGTTTGGTTTGGATTGAAAGGAGTTGTTTGAACCATGTGCCTTTGTGTTTGGGAAAACAAATGCTTCATTTGCTCCTTTTTTGTAGCTATCTCCCTCTCAATATTTTCTTCAAACTGTAACCTTTGTGCTTCCAACTCCTACTCATGATGATAGGCTTTATAATAAAACTCTTATTGTTGTAAATCAAACTCTTGATCTCCTTCATACCTTTGATTTCCTCCAACCTCACTCAACTTCCTTTCAAAGTGCAACCCTATATCCTTGAAGCACATGTATTCAATGTTTTGAGCTTGATTGGGAGAATATCCATGCTGGTTGGAAATAGGATGGGCCTCTTGGTGTTGAATTTGAGCATATGTAGGTTTTAAGGAAGATTGAATAGTGGTGGGTGGGTGGTAATCATATTGAACATGGCACTTTTCTTGAAAATCCATGGGATTTGGGCTAAATCCAACAACACAATTGACTTGATATGACAGATAAGAGGGTGGATAAGAAATATTTTCATGGTATGATGGATGATATGACATATTTCCATGAAAAATTAACATGATTATTCATTCAAAAGCTGGAAAACAAGCAAAAATAAAACATTTTTGAAATAAACCAACACTTGGTCATAGTAAAACTAGTAAAATTTCCTTTCAAAGTCACTAGATGTGTTTTTTTCCTTGCCTCCAAAGGATGAGATCACTGGCATACACAAAAAACATTAGTGATTGTGGGAAATATTGGGACTAAAACTGTCCAATCTGTCCCACCAAGCATGCCAAAAATTGTTTTCACAAAGGATTGCACCCAAATGCTAAGCTATGAGGCTCATCAATCCCGTGAAACATGGAAACATTTTTGAGCCTGTGGGTTGCTCATGATGAAGATGAATCTCCAGATTATGGGTGGGTTCCCCTTTAGATCTCCTAGAAACTAATGAATCTTGTGGGAAAAAGGAAGAAGGATAGTTGATAAAAGGGAAAAGCTAATTCTAGGAGGTAATGCACTAAAATGTAACTAATATGCAACTTGATTCACAACTACTACTCAAGAGATATGTTTACATAGTTTGGGAAATCTAATCACATAAATACTTCATAAAAAGGCTTGAGAAATCTATCTTCTTTGAAGGAAAACAAAATTTTTAGAACTTGGAATGTAAGACAAATCAAAGCACAACGTATGACCTGTGATGATAAATTGCTTTTGTATACATGCAACCATGAATGAGACAAAAATTTAAAGGTTTTGATAATAAAACACATCAAATTTTCATCAAGATCATTCCTAAGAGACACAACACCTGAAATAGAGAAAGTAAACACTTGATTTTATTGAATAATAGAAGGAATGTCTACAATAACTAAAAAAATAAGTTGAAATATCTATTGCTATAACAAAACTATAAAAATATGCTAAGCTACAAAATTCTATGTCTCTCTGAAATCTGTAAGAGAGGAAAAAAAGAAAGAACTAAGGAAAAAGCATAAGATTTCCCTCCTTTAATACATAATCAGTCCCAAAGTTCTAGGAGGTCTCAATGACACTCCAAAATATCCATCTCACAAGCCAAACAAAAAAACCTAAAAAGGGGGGCTCATGATTGCTCCAATTTGAAAAAAATTAGCTCCAAACTCCCCCTCTCAAGCTATTTGTCCAAAGAAAACTCCAAAATTACCTCAGTTTGACTTGAAGTCAAAGATAGAACTCCAAATTCATGCCTTGCATGAGATTGTACTTCAATTACACTCCTCTTGGTTTTGCATTATTTTGGGATAAGAATAAACTCTTGGAAGAAATATTAAAGACAATCAGTTATGATTTACTTTAATAAGTGTTATGTAGTTGTTTATTTGTTGCAAATGTTACATGAAAAATATTTAAGTAATTTTCTCCTTTAATATTTTTTTACATATTTATTTTTGTCTTGACCTCATGCAAAAACACAAGGGGCATATATTAATCATCATGCACTTTATGAAATAAATGTGAAAATAACACCTTGGGTGGCAAAAATTAGGCTTTGATTTGAAAAACTCAAAAGAAGATCTTTAACCCTAACACGAGCTCACTTTGCATTCATTTTCATTTTCTTGTATTTCATGTTGTTGCTACCAAGGGTTTGAAGCATTCTACAATGGTGGAACTAGGACAGTGTGCTGGTAAGTCACTCCCTTGAATGAAAATGCTGAGATTTTTATTTTCTTGGAAATAAATGATTGTTTGTGCTCTGAATGTGACAAGATGATGAAATTTGAGTATTTTCTATGGTATTTTCTCTAAAATGTGACACTTTTAGTGTGGTTTCTTTATTCAAACTCTGATTGCTTCCTTTCTTTTATAAGGTGATTGTCATGGCCTCTTACACCCAATATTTATCTTATGGTGTGACAACATCTTTCTTTGCATAATTATTTTCATTTGGTATGTGATAGGTAAACATACTCTCAGCCGAAACTAAAAGTAGATTTTTCTTTATACACTCAACAAAATAAATTGATTCCTTCCTTGTCTCGGCGATATGAATTGCTTTGCAATTCTGGCTTTATAATACCCACAAAACCACCCTGAATTTGTGCATATTTTTTGGTTTAGTCATGTGATAGATCAGGAAAAATAAACCTTAAACAACCCATTGATTTGAACAATTGATTGATTATTGATTGAAACACTTAATGAATGTTGCCCCTATAAATCTCCATAATTTTTTTGGGTATGATAATGTGTAATTTCAGGCTTCCAAAATTGGTAAGAGAATAAAGGAAGTTTAAATTAATTTATAGTTCCTTTAATATTAGACTTCCAACCATCCTATACATATCCTCAAATTATCTTGATTTAAAGCTACAATGCCTTGCAAATCTTGTTTACATTATTGAATCACTCTATCACTAGCTCCCTCCATATCCTTCATGTCATTGATGTCCTTCCATAAACTCACAAACTTCCTTTCATCATGCCTTATTGATGAAATTTTCTACTTCTCCAATTGGCTACCAAGAACCCAAATTTGAAACATGGGAAAACTTTAGATAATACCTCCAAATATTGCAGAACCACACCCAATTAATAGTTGTTTACAAGAGTTTTTTTTTCATCAAGATCCATTCCCTGTTGAAATTTGTGCTCAGTGAAATACTTACAACCTTTACCTCTTCATAATCATTGTAAATTTTTTCCATGATATTTGTGAGCTAGCCTCTGGATATATCTTTTATCATGGTGGCTCTTCCATACTGAACTATGCTTTGGAAACCTTGTGAGCTCTTGATTCTAACTTTTGCTATTTGTCATAGGTGTCCAAGGTGCTCATTGATGAGATTGTCATTGTATTGTAATGGAACCATTTTCACATTGGTCTTGCCCCTTTAATTTGTCTTTATAAGTATTGGGCACTATCATCATAACTAGTTTCCTTTACCTTAGAATTTACTTGCAATTTCCTTGTTTCTTGACTACCTCATGGTGGTTGTTCTTCACAATGACAACTTGAATAATTTTATTTCATTAATGACTATCCTTAGGTTTTCAATATCTCATGATGGATTATATTGAAGTTATTTCCACTTTAATTTTTCCATCAAACATGGAACCTTATGCTATAATTGTAAAATATTTAATTCTTTGACTGTGAGATTACCAAGAGGTTGTTGATGCTTTTGATAAATTCCTTGAAAACTACTCCTTCATGAATTGAAACAAAATGAATATTCTTACATATGCTATTGTCTGTTGATGACTTCAAGGAGTGTGGCTATAGTGTATTGTCCATCACCTGCTTCTTAAGACTTCCCCAAGTTGAAAGACTACTTGTGACTATTAACCCTTTAAAGTTTGTCCTTGCTTATGGAGTCTCAACTATATCTTGTTTGACTGTGCTATGTTGTGATTGTAATCTTCATGAATTGTCATCCATTTGCATGAGGTTGTCATGCTCATTAAGGACTGTTCCTCTCTGAAATTATAAGATTTTCCTACATCTTTTGCACTATCTTGGGTTTGATCTTGGAGGCAAGTCTCTTTCAACATTTAATAGTCTACCAATCTATCCTTTCCCTTATTTCCCATTAACAAGTTTGCAACTTTTCTTTACTCTAAGATGAAAACTACTATTTCTTCCTCAAATGCAGCAATATCGAAGGGTGATTTCTCTTTACCTTGTATTGGCTACTCCTAATTTATATGATAAGATTATACATGTACTTGTACACAGTCAACAAATATGTTAGGAAAACTAAGAAGCCCAGAGCTTCTTATGATGATTAGATGATCTTTACTTTTCTTCGATCTTCATGATAAATGTGTATATGATCTTAAGACACCATTAACTCTTTTATTTGATGCTTAATAAGAGATAGGTTGTATATATGATATTTTGACATATAAGAGACATAATCTTGAGCTCTAACATCATTTTCCTTGTCCCTTGTAGACATCTTAGGAGCTATCAACAAAGGAATTAAAAATGCAGTTGATCAACAATGGGGTTCATCTTCCAGACAATGACGGATCCCTTTTCTCTTACATGGCTTATTTTACTTCTAGATGTACAATTTATCTTTTACTAAATCCTATTCATTTACTCCCATAGCTTGTGTGGGAAACTCATATGCATATTTCTTGTAATGAATTTAAAAAACTACTTTATGCAAAAGTTTGTGTAATATTCCTCCTTCAAATTAATTTCAAAATAAAAAATTGAAAACTTATTTCATGGAACTATTTGTATGATTATGAGTAACTTTAGGAAAATATTTTGTGTACCTTTGTCCATATTCAAAGTAGAAAACATCAGTGTTATCCTAACCTAACCTGATTGGGCTGAAAAAGAAAAATTAGGTGACATGTATAGGGGTTGAGGGATTAAGGGTTGAGGGTTGATGGTTTAAGGTTTTAAGGAGAGAGGAGAGGGAGACAGAGAAATACTGGTAGGGATTAATTGAGTGAGAGGTACATAGAAAGAGGGAGAGAGTAGATAGAGACAATTAGAGAGTGTAGGAGAGAGGGATGGAGAGAGGTGAGATAGATTGATAGAGAGAGAGAGACGGTATAGGGTTAAGGGTCCAATGTATAGGGTAGGGGGTTTAATGTATAGGGTAGTGGGTTGAGGTCTTTAGCATTTGAGGGTTGAGGGGTTAAGGGTTGAGGGTTTAAGGGTTTAAGAGTTGAGGGATGAGGTTGAGGGTTTAAGGGTTTATGGTTGAGGGATTAGGGTTGAGTATATAGGTTTATGGTATAGGGCTGAGGGATTATGGTCAAAGATCCAATGTATAGGGTAGATGGTTGATAATTTAGGGCTAAGGGTTTAATGTATATGGTAGAGGGTAGAGGGTAGAGGGTTTAAGGGTTTAAGGGTTGATGGATTAGGGTTGAGGGATTAAGGTTGACAGTTGAGAATTTAGGGTAGAGAGTTTAAGGGTTTAAAGGTTGAGGGATTAGGGTTAAGGGTAGAGGGTATTGGGTAGAGGGTAGAGGGTAGAGGGTTTAATGTTTAGGGTTTAAGGGTTGAGGGTTGAGGGTTGATGGTTGATGGCTGATGGTTGATGGTTGTTGGTTGATGGTTGATGGTTGATGGTTGATGGTTGATGGTTGATGGTTGATGGTTGAGGGTTGAGGGTTGAGGGTTGAGGGTTGAGGATTTAGGGTTGAGGATTTAGGGTTAGGGTTTAAGGGTTTAAGGGTTGATGGTATAGGCTTGAGGGTTTATGGTTTAAGGGTTGAGGGATTAGGGTTCATGGTTGAGAGTAGATATTTTAAGGGTTGAGGGTATAGGGTTGAGGGATTAGGGTTGAAGGTGAGTTGAGGGTAGAGGGTAGAGGGTTTAAGGGTTGAGGGTTTAAGGGTTGAGGGTTGAGGGTTTAATGGTTTAATGGTTGAGGGTATAGGTTTGAGGGATTACGTTAGAGAGGGAGGGATGAAGGGAGAAGTGAGAGAGAGAGGAGAGAAAAGGAGGAAAGGAGAAAGATAGATGAGGGTTGATGATCCAATGTATAGGGTAGATGGTTGAGAATTAAGGGTATAGGGTTGAGGGTTAGGGTATTGGGTTGAGGGTAGAGAGTTGAGGGTATAGGGTTAAGGGTCCAATATATAGGGTAGAGGGTATAGGGATTGAGGGTTTAGAGTTTAAGGGATGAGGGTTGAGGGTTTAGGATTAAGAGATTAAGGGTTGAGAGTTTATGGATTATGTTAGAGAGGGAGGGATGGAGGGAGGGAGATATGGAGGGAGAAGTGAGATAGAGAGAATGAGGTAAGAGGAGGGAAGGAGAAATATAAATGAGGGTTGAGGATCCATTGTATAGGGTAGATGGTTGGGAATTGAGGGTATATGGTTTAGGGTTGAGGGTTGAGGGTACAGGGTACAGGGTATAGGGTTGATGTATTAGGGTTGAGGGTCCAATGTATAGGGTAGAGGGTATAGGGATTGAGGGTTTAGGGTTTAAGGCTTGATTTTAGGGATTGGGGTTGACGGATTAAGGTTTGGGGGTTTAGGGTTTAAGGGTTGAGGGTTGAGGGATTAAGGGTTTAGGGATGATAGGTTGAGGGTTGAGGGTTTGGGGTATTGGATCAAGAGGGTAGAGGGTAGAGGGTTTAAGGATTTAGGGATTAAGTGTTGAGGCTTGAGGCTTGAGAGTTTAAGGATTGAGGGTTTAAGGATTGAGGGTTAAAGGGTTTAGGGTTTAATGGTTTATGGGTTGAGTGTATAGGGTTGAGGGATTAGGGTAGAGATGGAGGGATGGAGGGAGAAATGAGATAGACAGGAGAGAAGAAGAGGGAAGGAGAAAGATAGATGAGAGTTGAGGATCCAATGTGTAGGGTACAAGGTTGAGAATTGAGGGTATATGGTTGAGGGTATTGTGGACACCAAAAATGGATGCTTCACTTGTCCACAAAAGGGATACAAGGAGAGAGATCCAATTTCACAATGTTCACATTCAATAATACCTTAGAGACCTCAATCCAATGAAGGATGTGAGAGATCCGACTATAAGGTATCCTTAGAAGTGAATGGGATAATAAATAGGCTCACCACCATGTGTAAACTTGGAAAATGCAAAATGTTTGAAAACATAGTGTGATATGCAAAAAGACCTAGAAATGCGAGTAAAATGTAACCGAAATCTATGAAATTGGAAATGTGCACCTGGAAAACTGAAGAAGGTAGGATGAAGCTCCAAAATCTTGAAAAATATGATGTTGAAACCAACTGGGACTCACACTATTTTGGGTGAATTAGTCTAGATTCAGGAAAACTATGCTAGAACAGGTTTCAGACAAAAGGGTACTCAGATCTACAAAAATCCTATTTAGGCCTAAGTAGTGGGACTCATTCACCAATAGTGGTGAATCATTCCACCTCTAGATTTATGGAAATTCAAAACAAGAAACTATAGCCCTTACTTTTCTTTTCTGCTCCTAATTTAGATCTAGGTCTAAAACTGTAGAATTCAGCCTATAGATCTTCTCCAAGCTTCTCCTAGGAATTTGACAACTTTGAATTTCTTTGACCACTTTTGTAACCTTGAATCCTTGGTAAATATGCAACCTGGCCCTACAAATCACACACAAGAACAGGGAAAAATGTTGTGGGGTTAGTGAATAGGGGTTTGCCTTGGTCAAACCCCTTGTTGGTAATAAAACCCTTGAAATGGAATGAAATATGGAAAGAGAATGATGAATGGACAAAGACAATGTTACAACTCACCAAACCCATGCAATAAGATGCTGCAAACATGTAAGTAATGGCTCCAATGGATGTAGACTTGAACTCTAGCTTGATGTTGATGGATCTTGAATGCAATGCTCACAAATGCTACACCACATTTACTAGCTCTAAAAAACATTATGCAAACAATCCTTGGCATGATGAAAGACACTTGAAAAATGCTCTTGAAAGCTTGATAATTTCTCTTGAAATTCCTTGAATTATTTTGTGAATGATCAAATTCTCTTGTAAACTATATGCATGAATACTTGAATACTAGGTATGAAAATGAGAGAAAGAAGCTTATATTTATACTCAATTATGCAATAATTACCAAAATTACAACATCACAGACTGACCTTAGATCTTGGAGAATAAAATACCATTAAAATTTTGAATTAAATTTGAATTTTAAGTTAAAGGAGACTCATTCACCCAAAATGGTGAATGAGTCCCACCTTAGGAATTTGAGGTGGGTTTCAAGATTTTAATGCTTTATATGATATTTGTCAGGATTATTCTCAAAACTATACATAAGTAAGGCTTGAGGATGCAAAATGGGGCCAATTAAAGCATAAGAAAGCCCAATTATTAATGACAATCCTAGAAAAATCTGAAAGTGTGTTACAACACTTTAGAACACTTTGAAACAAGGCTTGGTAAATGATTAAAAGAGGTTATTTTATTAGCAAGACCCTAGAAAAGTGTGAAAGTATGTTGTGACACTTTACAACACTTAAGTAAGGTACCACTTGAATCCTTTTAGTTTGCAAAGGCCCAAGATATAATGTGAATGAGTTATCCACATTACAACATTAATTCAAGGAAAAATCAAGCCAAAACCACAAGGAGGGCCCAAACAAGACAAAAAAAGTAGAAGGGTTACTTTT
>VDFB02386250.1:97592-171176 GCA_007258455.2 Sequoia sempervirens | reverse complement strand
TTTTGGGAACCATCTTGGTGCACTTACCCTATGATCCTAAGAAGTATACTAAAGAATAGTTATTCAAGACATTGAAAACATTTGAGATGAGAAATTTTGGAAAGAAAGAGGAAAAGATAGAAATAACATTTAAGACAATGAAGATTAAAGATGATCCAGATAGTGATGGTTCTGATAAGTTGGAAGAAAATTTCACTAGAAAGTTGAAGAAAGGTACTGGTAAGTATAAAGGTTTGTTTTCCTTTAAATGTTTCAATTGTGATAATCTTGGTCATTATGCTTCAAGATGTCTGAAGAGAGTTGTACATAAGAAGAACAAGGATTATTAAGATAAAGATAGAAAGGATAAGAAATATAAGTTGGACTATGTTAAAGAAGAAGTCAGAATATCTGATGATGAATCTAATTATGAGGGTGATTATAGTGAATGCTTATTTTTAGCTTTGGAGAATAAATTTTTATCTGCCAACCCTAGAAAATGTGCAAGGAAGAATTTTTTTGATAAAAATAAGAATGAGATGGAAGGTATTGTGGTCATTGCCTTTCATGCTAAGCAAGATGAAGATTACTAGGTAATGGGTAATTGATAGTGTATATTCTAATCACATGACTGGAGATGAAAGTAAATTTACTAAACTCAAAAAGTATGATGGAGGTTTGGTCATGTTTGGTGATAATTCAAGAGAAAAAATTATTGGGAAAGTTACAAGTACTTGTGATGGAATACACAACACTGATGATGTATATTATGTAAAGGGTTTGAGACATAATCTCTTGAGTGTTGAAAATATGTTCAGAAAAGGTTTTAAACTTGTGTTTCATAATAATACCTACAAGATCAAAGAAATATCTAGAGATATGGTTGCTACTAGAAGGAGAAATCATGGAAACATCTATCAGTTTAAAGGTGTGGATTGTTAGTGCCTTGTATCTCAAATCATTGAAAGTTGGTTATGGCACCAGATAATGGGACATGTAAATTTTGATAATCTAGTTAGAATCGGTTCAAGAGATGTTGTTTGAGGAATTCCTAGGGTCACAAAGCTTGCTAATACTAGTTGCAAAAGTTGTCAATTAGAGAAAAAGACAAGAAGTAACTTTAAGGGAAAAGAGCAATCAACTACCAAAATGTTGGAGTTAATTCATACCGACCTATGTGGTTTGACTAGAATAGGAAGCTTGAATTGTGATAGGTATTACATTCTCCTTATTGATGATTATTCTCAAATGGAATGGATTTCTTTTCATAGAGAGAAGACTCAGGTTCTAGATAGGTTTAAAGTGTTAAAAGAAAGAATGGAAAATGAAGTTAACCTAAGAATCAAATGTTTGAGATCTAATAGAAGTGGAGAATTCACTTTTGGTGAGTTCAATACATTTTGTGAATATCATGGCATAAAAGATATTTTTTTGCTTTGAGAAATCCTCAACAGAATGGGGTAGTTGAGAGGAGAAACCAAACAGTACATGAAGTTGCAAGAACCATGATGAAAGAATCAAATGTACTAGATATGAACTAGAGAGAGGCAATACACACTGATGTTTATGTTCTTAATAGAGTTCAGGTTAGAGGCAACAACACAAAGACTCCTATTGAGTTATGGACTAGTAAGACTCCTATCGTGAAATACTTCAAGGTATTTGGAAGCAGATGTTACATTAAAAGAAATGATGAAAATCTTGGGAAGTTTGATGCTAGATGTGATGAAGTAATTTTTCATGGGTACTCTACTACCATCATGGCATATAGATGCTTCAATAAAATATTGAGGAAGATTGTTGAGAGTGTTAATATGAAATTTGATGAAGACATGCACAAACCTATTGAGATAAGTGAAGTTGAACCTGATGATCCTATCAATGGTCAAGTACTTGAAGAGAATAGGAAGGAAGAACCTATTTCTAAGACTTCTAAGTATGTGAAAGAGTTGTTGAAGAATTTTGGAATGGATGATTCCAAACTAGTTAGTACTCCTATGGTGACCAAATGTAAGCTAAGTAAAGATGGCGAATCTACTAAAACTGATTAGAGAAAATATAGATCAATGATTAGTGGGATGTTGTATCTTACTACTACCAAATGGGACATTATGCATGTAGTATGCTTAGTTGCTATATTTCAAGAAGATCCTAAAGAGGCACATATTACAATAGTAAAGATGATATTTATATATCTTAAAGGTACAAAAGATTATGGCTTCTAGTATCCTAAGGGTGTTGATTTCACCTTGAGTGCTTATACCGATGTAGATTGGGTTGGTTGTGTGGATGACCAGAAGAGTAATAGTGGGGGTGCTTTCATTCTTGGTTAAGTAAGAAACAAGACTCAATTTCTTTATCCATTGTAGAGGAAAAATATATTGTTGCAACATCCTACTACACACTATTTTTTTGGATGAAGCAAACTCTAAAAGACATTGGAGTAATATGTGATGAGCCTATTCCTGTTTTCTTTGAAAACAAAAGTGCTATAAATATTTCAAAGAATACGGTTATGCATTCAAGAACAAAACACATATCTATCAGATATCATTTCCTCAGAGAAAAGATGTTGGAGAATGAAGTCAGGCAAGAGAATGTGACAAAAAAGGAACTAATTGTAGATATATTTACTAAGGCTCTTCTAAAGGATACTTTTGAGTATATTAGGGAGAGGTTGGGGGTCATTGGCCCTCAAAAATAGGTACACATGAAGGTACATTAGTCTAGTGAATTCATAGATTCTTCATTTATCCGGACTAACGAATGGGTCTACTCCGTAGGGGGGTTAGAAAAGGTTTTCATTGTTACAGTATGAGTTGAATGGGTGGACTCCTAAGGGGGAGTGATCAAAGTTTTTGACCATTTCCATTGATGTCAAATGGGGAGAGAAATTCATGTGAAAAATAGTAAGAAAAGGAAGAAAAGGTGTCCTCCTAGAATATTGTGCAGGATGTTTTCTTTGATGGTTTTTCACATCATGTGTTGCCATCAATGACAAAGGGGGAGATTGTTGTAAGTATGAGCATATTTGGTGGTGTTGTCATTAATGTCAACATAGTTTAGAATGTTGCATATTATGCATGTATAGTTGAGATACTATTGAGATGTTGTGAGTATAAGGAGCTATGCCTATGATGTTGTAGATGTGTTGAATTGATGGGTTTCCAAGATCTTTTGAGAAAATTAATAAAGGGTGAAGTCAAAGCTATGTAAGTGTTCAAAATGTGCTTCAGTATGTGCTCTACATTTATCCTATGTTGATCCTATGCTTGTGTAGATCTGAAGGGTTTTTTTTGATTATCTAATGGTGATATATACTAATTTGTAACTTATGGTTTGATGGAGTGTGAAAGTTGAGTGCATTGGTGTGTGAACCATTCTGGAAATGTTAGCTTTCTGTGACTGGGACAAATTTTTTTGCTTCGCAGTCCTCTACTATTCTATTTAAGATCTTGCAGATCTTGAATGTGTCTTATAATGGTGTTCTCTTGGTTCTGGCAAAGATTTTTGTGGTTTGGTGATCCAAAAGTCAAGTTTCAGAGTTGTATGTGTTTGCACGGTCTGGATGGACTGATGAAAGGAGTTTTATGTTCAAAGGTTGTTACCCTTGCTACAAATGTGTTTGAAGGAACCTGAGATGTGTTCTCATCCATAATGAAGCATGTTACATCATCTACATGCTATCTTCTTGTTGGGAAGTGTGTACATCAATGTTCATTTGTGTTTTCATTAGGTTTGGTTGACTTGGTGTTTACACTTCATTTGAAGAATTAAATTTAATTAAGCATGTGATTGATCGGAGACATTATTTTTGGCTTGGTTAAGTATTTTTCTAGTCTTCTCTCATTCCTTTCCACCATGGGAATGTTGAGTTGCTAGCCTAATTTGAATGTATGAAATGAAGCATATGTGGATGACCTTGGAGAAAGTGTCTAAGGTTTAAGAAGGTATAAATGCAAGTCAAATTGCAAAGAATATGATGATGCAAAGTAACGAAGTAAGCCACAAATTAAAAGAGTAGAAGTGTCTAAAAGTGAGTTGAGACAACAATACTTGATTGTGTTATGTTCCTAAAGGCAGTGAGCTAAAGGTTTTTGCAATCT
Source organism: Sequoia sempervirens (assembly GCA_007258455.2). Classification (NCBI taxonomy): domain Eukaryota; kingdom Viridiplantae; phylum Streptophyta; class Pinopsida; order Cupressales; family Cupressaceae; genus Sequoia; species Sequoia sempervirens. The sequence goes on along the minus strand of VDFB02386250.1, from coordinate 167,091 downwards.
TTTGATCAAGGTTGTGGATGTGTGTTAATGGCAATGGTGGATCTTTTGTTTTCTTTTTTATTAGTAGGCAGTGAGCCTCCTTGTTGGATAGTGAGTTCTTTCTATAGGTAGTGAGCATTTGTATCTAGATAGTGAGTCCTCTTCTAGGTAGTAAGCCTTTGGTAGTTAGCCTTTGTAATTTATTTTTCTATCACTTTATATTGTGAGTTAATCCTCACCATGTTTTTTACCTCTCCAAGCTACATTTCCATCTGGAGATCCCTTCCAATGAGTTAGGTATTGAAAATTTGTATTGTCTATTGTAGTATTTAACTTTATGCCACCTAGAAATTGGTCCATCTCCACAAGATGACTTGATGAATGTTCTCTGACCTCCTCTTCATTTGGAAATAATGTTATACCTATCTTCAAACTTGTAAGCATACATTTTCTATCCTTGTCTTGAACTGTCCTCTTCTCTACTCTTGAAGCATACTTGAACTTACTCATTTGTCCTTGTCATTCACCTTTAATCACTTCACCTTTTCCCTTCATTTCTTTCCTTATTTTCTCTACCCCAAGTACCACTATTTTATTAGGTCTACAAACCTCTATACTAACAAAATTAAACTTCCCACTAACCTCTTTAGAAATCAATGAACAAAGAATTGTTCCTATCATGACCTTATCATGCCAATCTTGAATTTCCACAATCAATTCATCCTTGAACTTCTCTCTATCTTTTTTTTATCACCAACTCATATCTTTTCCTTCCAATATTGAATCATTCTCCAAACTTATTGTCTTAGCATCTTATTTTGTTATGGTTACACACTCTTCATTTATTCCTACCTCAAGCTTTACAAACTCCTTCTTACCCAACATTATCACCTTAGCTTCCTAGGTTTGTTCCTTAACATCTTCTACCAATGGAGTTAATGTAAAAGTGCTTCCATCTTTGTCAATCTTATAAGTATTATTTCTACTATCATAAATTACATTCCTATCAAACTGCCATGGTCTTCCAAGTAACAAATGGCAACAATCCATAGGCAACACATCACAAATAATGTTGTCCTTATACCCACCAATATTAATCTCAAACAAAGCTTGCTCATTAACCAAAATAGATTGATTCTCATTCAACCAAGACACTTTATAGGGTGTTTCATGAGGTGACTTTTCCAATTTCAGTTTATCAACCATTTCTATGGATACCATGTTATCAGTACTTGAGTCTATTACTACCTTACATAACTTTCCTTTGTATTTTTAGGTTGTCTTGAAAAGTGTTATTATTTGTGTTGATTCCTTCTCCTTTGATGCTTTGAGGAGTGTTCTTTGCATCATCAAGGATTCCCCAACTTCTAGAGGAGCAAGTTGATTAGGAGAGTTAACACTCTCACAATCTTCCTCTTGCACCAACTGAACTCTTTTATCACCACCACTTGAAGTAGAAGCTTGTTTATTTGGAAACTTCCATGCTAGATGGCCAAACTGATTGCAATGGTAACATCTTCCTAAAAATGAGATTGAACCTCTACCTTGTCCAAATATTCCACTAAAACCTCTAAAACCACCTCTTTGATCAACAACTTGGTCTTTGTTTTTACTTGTATCTTCTTGTTCTTCACAGGACTACGTTGAACCTCTTCCTCTATTGGTGCTTCCTCTACCTCTTCCTTGTCTTTCTTTTTTTTTTCTTTAACTTCTCTTCTACCTAGCATCTAACTGAAAACATTCCTCAACTGTCCTAAGCATAGCCAAACTCAATTCATCCTTAATTTGAAATATCAACCCACACACAATAGTCTCTTAATCTTTGACACCATCCTATCCCATGAACTAATTTTTGTTTTCCCCTTCTTCACTCTTTCCTCTTGAACAAAATTCCACCATGTAAGAGTGGGACAATTCAACTTAGTCTTGGAAAACTTTACCTTCTATTCTTTATCAACCTCCTTATACTAACAGTAATTGTCTAGTGCATCTATCCAATCCAATACCTCTTCAACATCCAACTTTCCATTATACAGTGGCACATCTATTTTCTCACCAGAAGCATCTCCTCTAATAGCCTTGAGAATTTTCACCATCCTTCTCTCATCAAGGTCCAACTCATCATATCCTTGGACTCTTCCTCTTGGAGGGTTTTCATTCTCACCCTCTTCATCTTCCTATCAGTCACTTTCCTCTTCAGTGGCCTTTCCTCTTATTTTCTTTGTCTCTAATGTAGAAAATCTAGCTAAGAATGCTTCTTTTGACTCCTTTAACAACTTTATCTCTCTTGCAAGTACTACACTACCTTTAGGAGGCATCTTTTCCTTCAACTTTCAAGCTTTCCTTTCTCAAACTTCAACTCTTCTCCTTCAAAAGATCTAATACCTATGCTTTGATACCACTTGATGTAGAGCACGAAGGAAAACTTCAAACAATCACAATTGGATTAGATTCAAACAATCCTTCAATCATAAAACTTCAACTTGGTGTTCAACTCACCAATTCACTCATATTTCCTTGTAACATTCCATATAGTGTTTTTTGGCCATATATTTCAAAATAAAATTAAGAACCACAACCCAATTACCATTTAAAATACCCATTAAGCTCTACTTTAACATATTCAAAAAGGAGATTGGGTTATCTCATAACAATACCCTCTAAAAATCATTGCTATGTTGCTCTAGGGCCAAATTAGGCCACTTTTACAAAGAAAATACCATTAAATCCTTTTCCCAATCACAAAAATTCATTCCATAACTACATGCAGGTCTCAAATACTTTGAATAAATTTTTTTTATCAATATAAACCACCCTAGAATCATCAAATTACAAAACCCATGTTTAAGCCATTTTATGCTTATACAAGGAGGGTTTATTGAAAATCTATTCTCCAAGCCTCATAATACTTTTAAAACACCTCAAAAACACTAAATGGGACCTTAAAATTATATTCAAACCTTTAAAAATCACTTCCCAAGAGTTTTCCAACCAATCCCAACCTCTAGCCACCAAATTAGGCAAAAAACAATGAAATATCAACTAGGGCATCATACAAATTCCTTCAAACAACCTTCCCTACCCCTTCACAACACACAAATAGAAAAAATACATATAAAAGAACCATTCCACCAAGTTAGAATAAGTTTCACTAGGTTGAATGGCTTAGGATTCTGTTTTACCCTCTCAAAACCTCAAATTATGAGTTACAAACCACCTACAGTAAATTGGCAATAAAAATATTGAAACTCTATGAAAAAAATTCAAAAAAAATTCAAAACCTTACTAGTTCATGCCACCATTAGTTTCAATGTATTTTAGAACAAGAAAGATCAGTATAGATCCATACAGATCCTTGGAGTAGTAATTTTACAAGTAAATACACAAAATTTTCAAAGAAAACAAGGAAACCTTATTGCTTAACTTTCATGAAAAAATATCCAACCCATTCCTCAAGGTTTACAAGCATATTTAAAAAAATTAAACAATTTTTTTTTTTCCAAAACTAACTTTTGAATGCCCTAACCATTCAACTCCCACTTTTTTGCATTTTTTCATTTTTGCATATGACAATCATTTGAAAGTATTGACAACTTTTTTGCAAAATGAACCCAACATGACTCATTTAAATAAAAAATGGTCTATTATGGCCTTATTGCATGAAATGAGACTAAAAAACATAAATCTTATCATAAAAATTTATTTGACCATATTTACATGATTTGACATTGTGCCCCTGCACCATAATGTGTTGATGTAGCATTCAAGATCCCTGAAGCATATTCAAAGACATTGTTCTAATCAAGTTTCATGATCAAGATCTACATTCATTGAGATGACTTCATTATAGATTGTAGATTTATTTGAGGTTCAAATAAGGTATGGTGAATTGTGACATTGCATTTTTCCATTCATCATTTCTTCATGCTTTTATTCATTTCAAGCTTTAATTACCAAAATGGGGTTTAACCAAGGAAAACCCCTATTCCCTAACAAAAAAAAAAATTCTCTCTTTGATGTGTGATTGTAGGTTTTAGGTTGAATATCATTTGGAAAGAAAAATTGAACAAAGTTTCAAATTTATCAAAGTTGCAAGTAAAGTTGTCAAATCACAAAAATTGAGCTATAGGATTCATTTTTGGCTTTTCAATGGTGACCAACAAGAATCTAGGAGTGAAAACTGAGCAAAATAGAACCTAGAAACTAATTTTTTGGAGCCCTAGCTAGAGCCCATTTTCCATAGGGTGAATGAGTCCTTAGTGAGGTCTAAAAAAGAAAATTTGGTGATAGGTACACAACATTTGACCCTTTCCAAATCTACCTTTTAACTGGTAGTTGGGTTAGATTTAATTTTTGTTCCTCATTTGCATATTATAGCTCAAACTTTGAATGAAATTAGAGAAGTAGATGCATCATGTTGGAATAGGTTTTCATTGATGTAAAAAGTGCAAATCATGCAAGGGGGATTTTTGACATAATGACAGAGGATGAATGTGAGAGTAGTGGATTTGGCTCTAGAAGTATGTTGTTTGGTTGTTGGTGTAGAAGAGAAAGTTGCTTAATATGTTGCATAGTTGACAAAATGTGTCATCTCTCTGCAATAGTTGCTTCTAGGTATTTGATGGTAAATTAGGTACCAGATTCAACATTTTTTTCTTGAGAGCTTTCCAAAAAGGTATTATGTAGGTCAAGAAAGTGAAGGATGTGCCTAGAAATGTATTATTTTTTCTCTCAGGTGTTAGGGTTTATCAGTTAAAGCCTAAGGATACTTGTAGTCATGGTGTTCAGAATATATTTCTATTTTGTTGATCACTTGGTATCAGTCATTGTCAGTTGCATTAGTTGCAAGTTATTTCTATCATCCCGTAGGGGTGACTAGCCCTTTTACTTAGTGATTCAAGGTTATACATCAACAAATCAGTGAGATATTGGGAGATTTCTCTTGGAAAATTCAATGTTATTCTTGTTGGCATAACAACATGTGTTTGGCAAGAGAATGGGCTATGTCTTTTCAACATAGTGATGGAGGCACCATGGAGATTTATTGATGGGACAATACGATGTCGGGAAGAGTTTCATTCATGTCTCTCTGACAGATCGATAGCTATCTTATTAGTGAGATATTGATGTATCAGTGAGCTTCTAGGATAAGTCTCCTCAATGGAGTGATAAGGATTAAGGAGAACTTTATTGGAGTGATAGTGCATGATAGGTGAAATAATGGGGATGTCTCTTCGATATGCTGATGTAGAAATTAGATTAAGTTTTCATCGACATGAACAAGCACTTTTCGGTGAGAGTCAAGTTGGTGTCTCTCTGACAACCCAATATCTATATGTTAACATCTCGCAAGTTTTCATAACTTAGTAACCTCAAATGAAAGGTTCTAAAGTTTAGGTTTTCAACGACTTAGCAATGGAGAAATAAGTAGTCTAGAATGTTATCAGTGATATTGGGTGACATTGGTGAGACCATTGTCGAGTCTCTCCAACATGGTGACATGAAGGCTATGCTCAAGTGGGACCCAATCATAATGATGTGGGTGACAGAGATGATGAAGTAGACACGTGGTGTAACAAGATTGGATAAATGATAATCCACATCATTGTTGAGGATTACAATGCAATGACATGAAAATGAGGTGGAAAGGTGATATCAACAATGGATTTTGTTGGCATGACTGATGGTTGTTGATGAGACCTTTTCAAATGTCTCCTCAACAACCCAATGACTTTCATTGGTGGTACATTGGCATATCACCAGGACTTTGAAGAAAGTCTCTTGGACAGGGAGATGGGAGTATTATGTCAACTATAGGACCTAGTAAGGTGGATGTGGCAATGAGACCCAGTATGGTGAGGATGATATGCATCCATGTTATATTCAGAAAATGAATAAAAGGATGAAATGTGGTAGAAAGCAATAGTGGATGGTGACATATAGTTTCACGATAGCATGAGAACCCCTTGTCTACAATAGCAAGGGTATCGGCCTAACAATTCCATATCGATGATAGTTGAGTTAATGTCTCTTTTATATCCCATTGGCTATATCATCAATGTGAATTTGGTGAATCAATAGGGGTCTGGAAAATGTCTCTTTGATAGAGTGATTAAGCAAGAAGCCAATAGGACTTTTTTGTGAAGAAGGACTGATAGGTGGCAAAGAAAAATTTCTCGTTGTGCTAATTCACATCATTGTTGTGAATTAGATGGTGATGAAATAGATTACATGTAGGTTTTGGGCCCAATCAGATAACATTGCAAGCATATTGGTGTGACCTGCTTATTTCAGAGAGAGTTAGTAAAGTGTCCCAATGATAGAGTGATATGATAGATCAATAATGGAGATCAAGCAGTAAAGATCAGATGATGATAAGTGACTAGAATGAGATGAGAATCAATAGAGATAGTAAAATTGAAGCTAATCAAACAATGGTGATTTAAAGGTTCCAAGATGAAGAGAGGATCTTGGCATGAGAGAGAAGATCAATAGCCAGTATTCAAACTTGAATATCTACATTGGTCTTGTCGGTGTGAACTGGGGTATCATCTAGTAACTAATATAGAGGAAATAGTTAATTGGTCTAGCTACACCAAGCAACCAATTAAATGAAGGTTTGATCTTCAAGATTATAGAGGTGATCGAGATTAGAATCATATCAAACTAGAATTAAATGTTGTGTGGCTTGATGTAGAGGCATGGTGATATCTGATAAACCTTATCAGATGTATTTATGATGATGGCATGTAGCTCGATGAACATGTAGCTTGTTGGTGAATTTTCCAAGGAAGGAAAACCCTAATCTGATGTGAGTTGATCTAGATGGTTCAAAGAATCTTGAGGCTGAGATTGCAAATCAATGGAGTTAAACAAAATGAAGGAAATCTAAGAATAGTTGAAGGTTTGGTATCTTTTGTGTGTGTGAATTTCATAGTGCATAGAGTGCTGAATAGAATTATGTATTGTTAAGTGTACAATAGTGGTATAGAGGGAGAGTGTGTAGCACAAGAAGAAATTATTTTATTTTTTTCTAAGTATAGAAGAGGAAAAGAGAGAGCAGTAGAGCAGATAGAGAATTCATTTTTTGAAGTCCTAGAATGTAATACAGAACATCCTCTAGGTATTTGCATTCATGGTGAAGAGAGTGTGCAGTGTAGTGAGATAGAACAATGATTGTTCTATGTGCAGAGAGAGTGCAGAGTAGAGGCTTATTGCTAAGAGTGCAACTTCAATAGTAGAGTGTAAGTTGAAGTAAGTGAAACAAAGTACTGAATGTAATGATGCATCATAGGTTTTGTAGAACCAATCTTATGCATATATGAATTTTTAATCCTTCAGAGGTTGTTGCCTTATTGTACTAAGTTGTGGTTCAGATGAGGGGATTGAATTCTCCTTGAAGTTGTGGCTTCTAAATTAGGGTGTTGTTGCATCCTTGGAGTTGTGGCTCCTAAAACAGGGTGTTGTTGTATTCTTGAAGTGTTTTCTTCTAAATTAGGTAGTAGATGCTTCCTTGGGTTGTATCCCTAAATCATTGTAATAGATATTTGGATTGTGATGTTCGATTTGAGTAGTAGAATCAAGAAGCCTTAGTCACCATGGTTTTTCCCATATCAGGTTTTCCACATATATCTAGTGTTGTGGGAATTTGTGTTGATTATCTATTTGCATGTTTATGTTAGCATCTTTATCTTTCAATCTAAAAAATAAGAGTTGAGTAAGAAATATGTAGAAGGTATTTAGATTTAAGGAAGTAATCTGCACAAGGTTTCTAAGGGAAAAAATTTTAAGGGATAAATTTTGGTATCTACTAATTCACCCCCCTCTCAGTAGATCATTGTGTTCCAACAATTGGTATCAAAGCCCTATAGGTTCCCTAGGTGAAGCTTAATCATCTCAAGTAGATCTTGGATAAACAAACACAATGGCATATCAGGAAGGTTCAGGCAAGCCACCTAGATTCGATGGAACAAACTATGCTAAGTGGAGCTCTCTAATGAAAGGATACTTAGGTTATCTTGGACTTGATGTTTAGATGTCTATTAAGAACAAATATGTTCTTCCTACTACTCCTCCTATTGATGTTGTAGGAAAGGACTATGACAATAATGAGAAGTCTTGTTTCACCATTATAAACAACTTGTCTGATTTTGCGCATAGCAAGGTTATGCATTGTGAAAAAAAGTATGATGTCTGGGAATAACTAAATAAGATCTATGAAGGAGACTCCAAGGTAAAGCTAGAAAAGCTACAAATACTGAAAGCTAAATTTGAAAGCTTGTAGATGACTGAAGAAGAAAAAAATGTAGATTATCTTTTGAGAGTTGATGATATAGTGAATACTATTAAAGGATATAGTGCATAAATGAAAGAGGATGTTGATGTGTTGAAGGTTCTAAGGTCCATTGGGATTAAATATGGTTCTAAAATTTCTGCCATTGAAGAAGGAAGAGAAATTGATAAATTCACTCTAAATGAGTTACATGGTATATTTACTACTTATGAGAAGAGAATGTTAGGTGTTGAGTCTTCTAGAAGAGAAGTTGCATTTAAGATTGTTGAGAAAGGAAATGATGGAATAGAGAAGAAATAAAAAGTTGCAATCACTCTTTCAAACATTAAAGAAACTCATTAAGAAGAAGCAAACTTCATAAGGAGACTAAGGAGAGGATCTGGTAAATATAAAGGTGATTTACCCTTCAAATTCTTCAACTATGGTAGAATAGGTTATGTTTCTTCAAAATGTCCATATGAAAATGAGGACAGTTCCATGCAAGAAGAAGATAGCAAAAGAAGAAAATGGTTTATCCAAAAAGGAATAATTTTGGAAAGATGGAGAAGAGTCTATAAATCAATGAAGAAAGTGAAACATTTGATGCTAGTGATAGTTCAAAAGAGGATCAAGATCATGCCGTTGTAATGAGAGATAGAAGAGAATCTTTATTTATGGATAAAGAAACTAAGGATCAAAAATATGTACAAATTGAGGACTCATATGAAGGAGAAGAGGGGGCAGTCATTGATCTTGAAGATCTTGATGAATTAAGAGATAAATTTGGTGATATTAAGAGAGAAAACAAGAAATTGAAAAGAATGATCAAAAGGAGAATGAAAGATTAAATAAAGAACTTGAAGAATCAAATTAGTTGGTAGTAAATCTGAAACTACAAGCAAAAGAAGCTAAATGAGGTGAAGATGTAATGAAGTCTAAGCTAGAATCTGAGGTAGAGAGATGCATGAATTTAGAAGAAGTATTCACTCTGAGAAAAGAATTGGAGAGGGCCAAGGAGTAGATAAATACAGGTCTAAAACTAAAAGGAGGTACTTATATTTTTTATGAACTAGTTAAGTCACAAAAGCCATCAAAACCTAACTAGAAGATTGGCCTTGGATTTGAGAAAGGAATGAGTTCCTCTACCATTACTTCTACAAAACTATATGAAATATTTATTGTAGAAGAAAAATGTTACGCCAAGGAAAAGAAGCCTGCAAAAAAAATGAAAATGAAGAAATTAGTCCTTGAAACATTGAGGAAGAAGCAGTATACAAAGGGAGTTAATGCATAAATTTTTACTAGGATGAGTTATGCCAAAATGTCGAAGCAAAGAAGACCACCTAATCCTACTCAAAGGAATTCTATGACTAGGTACTCCCCATGTTTTAATGGTTACTATTATGCTTGTGATCAGTATGGTCATAGAGCTAGAGATTGTAGGGGTGAACCTAGTAGGAGCACAAAAAATATGCATATAAATTCATATGAGCCTATTATAGACATGGGTGTGATGTGTTTTAACTACCACAATTTTGGTCACTTTGTGAAACATTGTAAAATGAATTGTGTAAGACCAAAAGCACATAGTGATAAAAGGAATATGTCCCCCAAGGTGAAAAATGGTTCACATATTCCTGAGAAGAAGGCTGGTTAGATAGAGAAAAAGGAAAATAAGGTCTGGAAAGAAACAGATTGGTAGGAAAAGCTTTATGAGGCTGCTTCTTCCTTACATCACTAATTTGTAGTGATGGGGCATGAGTCCAGGGGAGTTTAATTGGAACCTTATTTATCCTTGGAAAGAGAAGAAAGAGATCAAGTTAGGTAAAACATGTTTTAAAAATTTCTAGCAACTTGATGGTTGTAGATTTATGGTTGCATTTTTTCTCTTTGAAATGCTCGTTAGAGGGTAAGAACATTAGCAGAGAAGTGAATTATCAACTGCAGAAATTGATATCAACCATTGGTATTAGTCATTGAGGAAAAGGTGGTGTAGATGCTCTGTTAAGATAAATTCTTCTTTCCTGCAAGAAGAAGAGTTATGGATAAAAGGAAGTTTTTTTATATTGTTTTCAAATTTGTATCAAAATGATAGTCGGTATCAGGGCATGATGTCATTAATTGGTGTCTGGAATATGATTCAATTGATATAGAGCATGAATTAGAATATCTAAAATTGTTATTAGATCTAATTGGCATAGAGCATTTAATGACACTTCAACTGGCATAAGATATTTTTTAAATTAATTGGTATAAAGTAGTTGAAGCATATGGTATTGCCATTGTAGTAAAAAGGTTGAATGCAGATGTTGGTATGAGAGAAAAAAATGTTTTCAATTGGTATCAGCCTAAAGGGGAGCTAAGTCCCCTTTGCCATTGCTAAGGAGAAGTGAAGGTTGCAGTAGTATGGTGACATAAGACAAAGAAGAGGAGAAAGTTGTGACCCTTTGCCATTGATTTCAAAGGGGTAGAAAAGTATGCAAATGATCGAGTATCTAAGCAAGGGGGAGAAAGTTGAGTAAAGGAGAAGGAGAAGGAATGTCAAAGGAGGAGAATTAAGAGATCAGATGTTATCCATCATTGGTATTAGACCTTTGGCAGTTTAAGCATTTAGGATTTTCCATCAATGACACAGGGGGAGATTGTTGGAATAGGTTATCATTGATGTAAAAAGTGAAAATAATGCAAGGGAGATTGTTGGAATAATGACAGAGGATGAATATGAGAGTAGTGGATCTACTCTAGAAGTATGTGGTTTGGCTGTTGGTGCAAAAGAGAAAGTTTCTTAATATATTGCATAGTTGAAAAAATGTGTCATCTCTATGAAATAGTTGCTTCTAGGTATTTGATGGTAAATTAGGTACCAAATTAGACATGGGTTTCTTGATATCTTTCCATAAAGGTATTGTGTAGGTCAAAAAATTGAAGGATGTGCCTAGAAATGTATTATTTATGCTCTCAGGTGTTAGAGTTTATTAGTTAAACCCTAAGGATACTTGCATTCATGGTGTTCATAATATATTTCTACTTTGTTGATGACATGGTATTGGTAGTTGTCAGTTGCATTAGTTGTAACTTATATTTATCATCCCGTAGGGGTGACCGGCCCTTCTGCATAGTGCTTCAAGTTTATACATCTCCAACAAATTGATGAGATATTGGGATATGTCTCTTTGACTGGTCAATGTTCTTCTTGTCAGTGTGACAATGTGTGGTTGGTGAGAAAATGGGTTATGTCTCTTTGACATAGTGATGGTGGCACTATGGAGATTTATCAATGAGACAATACAGTGTTAGGAAGAGTTTAGTCCATGTCTCTTTGGTAGACCGATAACTATCTTAATGACAAGACATTGATGTATTGGTGAGATTCTGGGAGAAGTCTCCTCAATGGAGTGATAAGGAGTAAGAAGAACTTTATTAGAGTGACAATGCATGATCGGTGAAAGAATGGGGGATGTCTCTTTGATGTGGCAATGTAGAAAGAAAATTTAGTTTTCATCGGCATGACGAGTTCTTATCAACAAGAGTCAAGTTGGTGTCTTTCTAATAGCTCGATATCTATATGTCAGCATGTCACAGGTTCTAAAGTTCTAAAGTTCAAGTTTTCAGTGACATAGCGACAAGGTGATGACGAGTGTGGAATTTTATCAATGAGATTTGATAACATTAGTGAGACCTTTGTTGATGTCTCTCTGACATGGTGACTTGAAGGAAGTTCTTGAGTGGGACCCAGTCATAATGACATGGGTGACAGAGATAACAAACTAGACGCATGGTGTAACAAGACTAGATAAATGGTACTCCACATCCTTTTTGTGGATTACGATGTCGTGACATGGAAATGAGGTGGACAGGTGACATCGCAAATGGATTTTGTCAATATAATGGATAGCCATTAGTGAAACCTACTCAAATGTCTCCTTGACAACCCGATGACTCTTTCATCGGTGAGACATTGGTGTATCGCTAGGACTTTGAAGAAAGTCTCTTTGACAAGGAAATGGGAGTATGATGTTGACTATGGGACCTATTAAGGTGGACATGGAAATGAGACCCAGTATGGTGAGGATGACATGCATCCATGTTATAGTTAGAAAACAAACAAAAGGATGACACGTGGCAGAAAGCAATAGTGGATGGTGACTTGTAGTGTCATGATGGCATGGGAACGACTTGTCTGTAACAACAAGGGTATTAGCGTGACAATGCCATATCGATGAGAGTTGGGTTAATGTCTCTTCGATAGCCTGATGGCTATCTCATTGATGTGACTTTGGTGAATTGATAGGATTCTGGAAACTATCTCTTTGATGAAGTGATAAGGTGAAAAGCCTATAGGACCCATTTGTGATAAAGGACTGACATGTGGAAAAGAACAATTGCTCGATGTGCTAATTCACATCACTATTATGAATTAAGTGGTGATGAAATGGATGACATGTAGGTTGTGGGCCTGATCAGATAACATTTCAATAATTTTAGTGTGACCTAATTGTTTTGGAGAGAGTTGGTAAATTGTCCTAGTGATAGAGCGATATGATAAATTAACAATGGAGATCAAGCACTAAAGATCAGATGGAAATAAGCTACTAGCATGAGATGAGAATCAATGGTGATAGTCAAATATAAGATAATCAAATGGTGGTGATTTAAATATGCTAAGATGAAGAGAGGATCTTAGCGTGAGAGAGAAGATCAATGTCCAATATTCAAACTTGATCTACAATGGTCTAGTCTGTGTGAACAAGTGTTTCATTTGGTAACCAACATAGAGGAAAGAGTTAATTGGTCTAGCTACACCAAGGAACCAATTAAATGAAGTTTTGATCTTCAAGGTAACATAATAGATTGCAAAGGTGATCAAGATTAGAATCAGATCGAATGATCACATGAATGCATTAAATGCATATCAAATTCTAGGGTTTGACAAAATGTTATTCTTAGCAAATTCTCTACACCAGAATTAAATTTTGTGCAGCTCAATGTAGAGGTATGGTGATATATTATAAGCCTTATCATATGTCTTTATGATGACGATGTGTAGCTCAATGAACAAGTAGCTTACCAGTGAATTTTGCAAGCAAGGAAATCCTGAATATAATGCAAGCAGATCTAGATGGTTGAGAGAATCTTCAGTCTTAGATTGCAGATCGGTGGAGTTAAACAAAATGAAGACAATCTGAGAATATTTTAATGTGTGGTATCTTATGTTTTTGTGAAGTTTACTAGTGCACAAAGTGTTGAATAGAAGTATGTGTTGATGAGTGTGCAGTAGTGGCATAGAGGGAGAGTGTGTAGCATAGGAAGAAAGAATAAAAATTTTCTAAGTACAAAATAGGAAAAGAGATAGTAGTAGAAAAGATAGAGAATGTATTTTTTCAAGTCATAGACTGTAATATAGAACATCCTCTAGGTGTTTGCATTCATGGTGAAGAGATTGTGCAATGCATTGAGATAAAATAGTGACTGTTTTATGTGCAGAGAGAGTGTAGAGCAGAGGTGTATTGTTGAGAGTATAGCTTTAGCAACAGAGTGTAAGTTGCAATAAGGGCAACAAAGTAGTGAATGTAATGATGCAGCATAGGTTTTGTACAACCAATCTTATGCATACATGAATTTGTAGTCCTTCAGAGGTTGTTGTCTCATTGTACTAAGTTGTGGCTCAGATTAGGGGATTGAAGTTTCCTTGAAGTTGTGGCTTCTAAATTATGGTGATGTCACATCCTTGAAGTTGTGGCTCCTAAAACAAGGTATTGTTGCATCCTTGAAGTGGTTGCTTCTAAATTACGTATTTAATGCTTCCTTGGGTTGTAGCCCTAAAACATTGCAACAGAGACTTGGATTGTGACGCTAGATTTGAGCAGTAAACTCAAGCATCCTTAGTAACCGTGGTTTTTCCCATATCGGGTTTTCCACATATATCTAGTGTTGTGGGTTGTCTATTTTCATGTTTATGTTAGCATCTTTAGCTTTGAATCTACACAATAAGAGTTTAGTAAGAAATCTGCATAAGGTATTTAGATTTAAGTAAGTAATCTACATAAGGATTCTAAGGGTGAAAGTTTTAAGGAATAAATTTTTCTATCTACTGATTCACCCCCCTCTCAATAGATCATTGTGTTCCAACACATCATACTTGTTTCATTTTGGTGAGCCTATTTTTCTATATTTTAGAAGCACAATTGAATTTGAATAGTAAAGTCTTTCTTTTTTATTTCTCCTTGAAATGAGTAGATAATGAACATAATTCCACTCCAAAGTTGTCCCAAAGGTTTAATATTTCAAAAATTGAAATGAAATTACAAGTTTAAGAGAATGTAGAAGACATGTGATTAAAAATATAGAATAAATTGTTGTCAGTCGTACTCAAGAAATAAGCTAATTTGCAATAATCACAAGTAATTTTTTATCAGTAAAAATTAAAAAATGATCAAAAATAAAATGGAATCTTGTTTATGAAATGAGATCTCATTTAATAAATAGGATCCCATAGAAATAGGATCCCTTATCCTAAATGGGATATTGTTTCGATTTTGACCATTCAATATAATAAAAAAATAAATGGGATCTCATTTAGGATATGTGATCCCATTTCTAGAATGGGGTACTATTTCTTAAAAATTAAATTTTAGGCCCAATTTCTACTATGGGTTTCGGGTCAAAAATGTCTTGGGGACCTAACCCTTCACTTTGGACCTGCTTTGAGGTCTACAACTTTAAGGTCATGTTAGTGTCACTGGAAAGGAGTTACTTTGGACATATGTCTGAAGATGTTTCTTGTATAATTTTTTGACAAAATTAAAGCCCATTATAGATGAGATTGTGTAGATTCCAAATATGTACTATTTTTCAAATATTTTAATGAAACTACTCCATAAACTTGAAATAACAAGTTTTCTTATTATTTTAATAAATTTTTATTAAAATTTATTTTTTTGAACAAAAATTTATACATGAACAATATTCAAATAATTATTTTCAATTTGAAAAATGATAATTTTAGGTCATCTTATGTGTGACATAAATGTGCTTTTTTTCAAAACAATAATTACAACCAATAAAAATTTAATAAAATAAAATATTCAAAAAATTACAAAAAAATATACTAAATAGTCTTCAATATCTTACTGATTTTTCCCCAAAAAGATTCAAAAAATACTTTTATTTAAGTCAAAATATGTCTAACATACACATGCATGGTATGGTCTTAAAAATTTCCTTAAATAGTGGTTTTAGACACTCCTAGTGAAAATCAATTTGTATGATCTAGGTATTAAATAAAGTACATATTTGGGAACTAGAAGTTCCAAGTACTACTCTTCATATTACTGAATTTTTTTAAGATTCAATCCTTAAGTGCTTCAATTTTTTAGGTTTAATGTGAATTTTGAAAACCATGGAAAAAACTTCCACTTTTTGGCAAAAAGTGGACTCAACTTCTTGCACACACCCATATATAACTCAAGATGACTATGTGATTAGTTTATATTTCACTTTATTAGGATGTCATCCACATAATCATCAACAATATCATGTAGCATATCATGGAATGTGATAGCCATATCCCTTTGATATGTGGCTCCATCTTTTTTGAGACAAAATTACATGACTTGATAACAAAATTTTCTCTATTGGGTGATAAAATCTATCTTATGTTGGTCTTCATGAACTATCTAAATTTTGTTATATCTTTAAAATCCATCCATAAGGGATAAAATACAATGAGCAACTATGAAATCTACAATCATATCAATATTAAAAAGTGAAAATCATCTTTGGAGAAATCCTTAGTGATATGTCTAAAATTTATACATTACCCTAATTCTTTTGGTTTTCTTTCTTATAGGTACTACATTAGAAACCCACTCTAGATAGTCAATAGCATAAATGAATCAAACATCTAGAAACTTTTGAAGTTCTTCCTTGAATAGGAGGGCCACCTTGGGATGTTGTTTTCTCAGCTTTTGATGAGTTTTCTTAGCATTAGGACTTAGCACAAGGTGGAAAACTATCAAATATGCATCCAAGCTAGGAATATTAGTATAATACTAAGAAAATATTTCTATATAAACCATAAGGCATCACAAAGATGTTTATATTTAACTCAAGATCTAAAGAAGTTGATATCCATGTCAACTATGTTGTCTCCTTTGTACCCATTTTTTTGTCTATATAGATTTTTGGGTGAGTAGTGACCCATATTGAAGTTGAATATGAGTCAATGGAAGGTGAAGCTCACTATCAAAGGGTGTATCTATATTAGGTGTAGGTTTAGAAAGTTCCTTTGAAATTCCTTCTTGTTCTCCAAAGTATGATGATTAAATCAATAGGATTTGGAAGCCTTTCTTATGATCTCTTGATGGAATATTGGTATGGGATTGTATAAGTTATAAAATTTTCTTTTCATTCTAAAATGTCTCAAAATTAGGAGGATCATGTTAGTCTCATTCAAAGATTTTTTGGTATTGGAGGTCGAGGTGGATAGAAAGGATGGTATCAACATGGGATAGGTTCATGATACTTTAAAATATACCTCTCGGTGACTTAATCTTCTTAAATTTCAATTCACAATACCTACCAACTTAACTAGCCAAGAATCTTCTATCCAAATTAGAAATCTTGATTGCAAAACCTCTCCATTCACCATGGTGACAAAAACTAAATGCCACCACTTATATTCTTACACTCAAAAGTGTTAAGCTCCTATGATTAGGGTTAACCCTAAATATAGATCATGGGAAATCAAAGGCTTTGTCATTCACACATCACTATTAGTGAGATTTCATTCTCTCCTCTATTTGAGATATTTGATCTCAACTTTAAATTATGGCTAGTCATTAAGAATTAACTATCACTTAGTCTAATTATATTAGAATAATAGTAATATAATATATGTTTTTGATTGATACAAAACATTACCAATCTATTATTGTATGAACATACACAAATACACAAGGTTCATTCATACCATAATATAAATATCACATACAAAGTGGTTTTCTCAAGCATACATTGCCTATATACATGGTGAATAGCTCATACACATCACAAGTAAAATTGTGACTACCTCATATGCACATCACAAGTATACAAATGATTAGATCATACACATAACACAGCTACAATAGTGATTGGCTCATACACACATCACAAGTAAAAATATGACTGGCCCACATGCACATTACAAGTACAATAATTGAGTCATACGTATGTCACACATATACCATAGTGAATAGCTCCAACATACCTCACATATATCTAGTGTAAAAAATCCACACATATGTCACATATTTACATAAAGAACAACTATTAAAGTGGAAATGGATACAACCTACTACAGACATCATCCCACTACTTGATTCATAATCACATAATCCCATATATAGATCTCACTAGGAAAAGGAATAGCATGCATCCAGTACTACACCATGGGTCCCATAATTTTCCTAATCCACCATTGCTTATGCCAATAATCAAGCAATCCATGCTACTTCATATCATCATTGGTGAGGGAAAGGTACATAAAAACCAATATTATTTACATAATAAGTTGTTAATACATACAAAATGAATGACTAAAACATTCACATTTTTTGATTAACACTTGTCTATAGGGCATACCAAATAGAAAAGGAATTTTGATGTATTGCACACTATACTATGGGTACATCATTTTTATTGATCTTTTATAGAATTAAGAAACTGAGAAGAGGTTTTTTTGTATCATATACTACACCAAGGGTCCATATTCAACCCAAATATTTTAACAAGTAGTGAATCTACTATATCATGGTGGATTCCAAATTCAATTTCCTATAGTCCACCAATGACAAGTCTATCCTCCCATGAAGAAGTACCTTTCAACAAATACAACCTTGTGACCTTAGTGATATTTTCAATTATCTTCTTCATGACATGGATAATAATTTTCATCAATCACTCCCATGCTAAAGTGGCTTCCACTGAACCCTCCTAATATACTGGTTAGCTCTAATTACAATTACCAACAAGATAGGGTAACTACCCATGCAAATTTTATTGTATCATGTAACTAGGGTAGACCTTAGCAACCTTCACCTTTATGAACCAAGTGAATTCCAACTAATCATTAATGGTATCTCAAACATTGACCACTGGAATAGTCTAATGACTACCTATCACTGATCAAATCTCCTTGAGGTTCACCCTTGGGTAATTTCTAACCCAAGACTTACAAAATAAGAATCACCAGTACTATACTCCATCACAATCAATAGATTCAAGATCCTATACATAGAATCCTCTTGATTTGAAGTTAAATTCCACAAAAATATAAGAATCACATTTAATCAACATAATATGGCATGTACTCAACATGTGTACATAGAAAAATATAGACTATAAAGTAGTCAAATCTATTTACATCATTTATCTTATTATTCAAAATCATATTGTGTATTAAATAAAAGTTATCAATTTTCTTTGAATCATTCATAACCATATAAATTCTAATAACCATTTCAACCTTAAATTGAAGCATACTTAATAAAAAGGACAAACATGTTAGGGACAACCCAAACCTTGGAACTATCCCCCTAAACCCTCCCCTTATGAATTTGAGGTAATAGGGGTTTCCTTCACCCAAGGAATGCATACATACCCACTTCAAAACAAGATTGAAGTTGCATGTAGTTCTGCTTATAAGGTCTCTCAACATATGCATACACATAGGTTTCCCCATAATATAGTTTTTTCTACATAGGGGAAAATATAATGATGGGGTTAAAGAACAAGAAAACGTGGTGCTAAAAATCAAGAACATGGTCATGTTTTCAGTCTCCTAAATGTGAAGGTGGCAATATAATGTTGCTTGAAACTATGAAAACTATCACAACCACTAAGCAAGGTATATCAGTCATGGGACAACAATAAATTATCATGGATGTATATTGTATTATAAAAGGTAGTCATATGAGCGTATGAAACTTTCCAAGGTGCAAATATACATCAATGAAGAATAGAAATGGAATGACAGTTCTAATGAAGAATGATAGTGCTAACCTAGAGTGACAATGAAACATGCCAATGATACTTATGATTATGATTATGATTATGAAAAATCACTATACCAAAATTCCAAAGAAACTATAATACATAGTCAAGGTGTACAAAGAAAATTATTTGATGGGGCAACAACTTGATCACCATGAGATGCCATATGTAGTGAGCTCACTAGCTTGCCAATGTGGTAGCATTGACAAGGAAGTGAGTTGTTTGATAAAATTCCTCTAAGAAATGGGGTCTCATGGTGATAATAGGTAATAATTTCCAATTATCAGTTGTTTGATAACTCTTGTAGCATGGAAAAATTTATTCTATTTTCCCTCTTTGACTAATTTCTATACCATATTTTTTCTTACAATTTTCACTACCTTGTCAATGCGGTAGTAATGACAAGGTAGTGAGCTATTTGAAAAAATGCCTCAAATAAATGGGGTCTCCTAACCCTATTTCTTTGAGGAATTTTTTCAAAAAATCCACTACCTTGTCATTGCTACCAGGGTATGTGTAGAATCATCATGGAAAAAACAGGCCCTTAAGTAGCAAGAAAATCAGAAAAATCATAGTTAGGAAACTTGACGTTAAAATTTGAATAAGTTATCTATATTATTTCAAAAATATGTAAGAATAGAATCTATAGAAAATTGAATGTAATTTCTAAACTACTATGTTTTTTTAAAAAACAAAAAAAAATCTATTTGGTGAAAATTTGAAATTTCAATGCAGTGGTCCTTAAATTGTAGGGAAAAAATAAGAAGCAGGTGTCTGATCACCCTAATCACAATAAAATGATAATATTTTTTTATAATATTTTAGATATAAGTAGAGGACTCATGCCCCAATGTGTTGCATATTTTTTTGTAATTTTTTTCCAAGTAAATAATTAATTATGATTTTTTTATTACAACTTTTAAAAAATATAAAAACATGTATGTTTGACCACCTTAACTTGGTCAAAACTTCATGAAATTCATTTTTTTAAAATCCTATAGTATGTGAAGCATAGAATGTTAGAATTGTGAAACAAGCACAAAACCACGATCCATAGGATTAAACGAAAAACAAATACACCTTCCATAGAAGAGATCTAGAAACAATATATGCAATATTCATCAACAAGAAAAAGCTACAGAAGAGAGAAACTTTCAACAAGATATTAAAGCTATAGATATTCTCTCATGAATGATTACAATGAGGGTTGAATGCTTATAAGAGAAAATCCCTAAATAGAAAGAGATCAGATCTTGAAAGTGTCAACATCACATGAGATGTGACATAATGATCTAATATTAACTCAACTAATAAAGCATTCCTAAGTTTAGCTTAAGTGAAAATAATAAATTAGACTGATAGTCAATTAAAGAATAATTAATGATTAGCTAATGTATGATAACTCTAATACCCCCCTTAATATGAGCTTATGGAGTAGCTAAAAACCCTAAAAAGGAATGCATGATGGGTCCCAACAAACAAGGCCAAAAAAGGTACCCATGTACTAACATAAGATCTCTATAATGCGGAGAAATAGAGAAAACCTCGTGGGAAAAGCTCCACTCCAATAAGAGATCAAAGGTGATTGAAAGACTCAAAAACCTCCAAATAAAAGTGTGAAGGACTAACAAGCCTCCAACCAAACAAGGTCTTGAAAAATAAGAACATGTAGAACACCACTGAAGCATGAAGAAGCTACAAACACTATTGAAGAATGATTGTTGAAATGCTAAAAGAAGAACCTCCTCTAAAACATATGATGATCAAGATCAAGTAGAAAAGAATCAGTATGAGTGCCTCCAACGAAACTACTCAAATCTGATGGAAAAAAAAAGGAAAAACATCTAGAACTCGAAGATAAAAATGGAAAAGGTACCAAAAGTATGAAGAACTGATCATGAGAAAATGGGAGGTTGCCTCTAGAAATGGGAATGCAAGAGTTTCCATATGGTAAGTGCTCCATCTCATCGAAATGCATGGGTAACCATTTACTGCATCCACCTAGTACATAGGAACAAATACTGTATACATAGCTCACTCCAACATGAAACCAAGGAAGCATTAGCACCAATAGTAGAAACCCCCCCTCCCCATAATGCTAAAAAGGGAGAGGCATGATAGGTACACTAAAACTAAATGCCTAAAAGTAGTGCATGAAGAGGAACCAAGAACATTTAAAGGTCCAGACATGAAAGTACAAGCAGATAGAAAGGATGTGAAAGCAAAATTCACATATGCATGAGAAAGGTATGAAGGAAAATATCAACCCCCATGGCACTTTATATCATATTGCAAGTACAATAAGGCATAAAGTGATGTGCAAGAATCCCAATTCTACACATACAATGTTGAATCACTTTATTTTAGCATGTTTACAAAAGAGAACATGCATGAAAAAGATGTCTACAATGCACCAATAGGAAAAATAGTTGAAAAGAAGGATTTATAGGAAAAACCAAAAATAAAATCTAGAAACCACCTTCACCACTAAAAAAATCTCAAAAACATATTTCTAATGATATCTTGTTTTCCCATTTTCGACATTGTATGCAAAAGTTATGTCAAAAACACTGAAGGCAACTCTAGAAAAGAAGATATGACTTTGACTGGAAATAATAGGAACCTAAGAAAAAATCTCCAAAAAATACCTACACCACTGGAAAGTACTCTAAATCCTCTTTCCAACGATATCTTGTTTGCCCGATTTTGACACCATGGGAAAAATTTATGGCCTCTAGAAGAAAATTGCACCCAAAATAAAGCTATGGATGTTTTTCAATCAACCTATCAATCAGGACTTTAGTCATAATTCAAATAGAAAATGAATAATAATTATTTATTAAATTAAAAGTAAAGCATAATTTATATTGGTGGAAATATGAGAATCTCCTTTAAAAACCCTTTTCGTTTCATCAATTTTGGGTAAAAAAAATTCATCAACCACATACCCTACACATACCCATCATATCACCACTTTTTGGTGAATCATGATCTGCACATACCCTCATAAAACATCCAAACATTAACAATCTTATGTGAGTACCTTCTAAACCACATTCTAGTAACAACCATTGATCATGTAGGGTATTCGATCTTTTCTCCATCTATAACTAGGGCCTCCAATTTATTTTTGGCCTCAACACAATGACACAAGTAATAATGTGTTCCCTCTTTGTTGTATTCATTTGCAATAACTGCATTAAAATTCCCTAAATTGATATGTGCAATAAATTAGAAGGAATTAGTCAACATCACAAATCAACTATAAAGTAAGATAACAATAGGAATTTCAAAAACTATGCAAGTAGATATATTACTTGGTTGAACTAGATCAAATATGTGGTCAAAGTCAATCAATGATTCCATCTATGTTAGTTGTAATTTCATCAAAGGATGATACGTGTGAAGTGGACTAAGATAACTTAACCACCATTCATCAATCAACTCCTTTGACTTGCACTCATTCCAGGCTTGAATTGAGCATGAAGAACAAAAGCATCCCATCTTCCATGTATGGATACTCCATGAACCTACATTCGAGCTAAGAAAAGAGTGTATCTCACTTGATCTTTTTCATTTTACAACAATCCTTATATGGTGCAATATTAGTATCATTTATCAACCAAAAAATTGTATGAATTGAATATTTATCTTCATTACCTAGATCCATTGAAGCATTACACCACTTGATGATTGATTTTTCATCTATTAACTTTGCATTATCTTTATACTTTAACTCTTCTAATGCTAATGCTTTTTTGATACATGATCCTACACCATCATGCTCCTCATTTCCATTTCTATCCTCACAAAAGTTCCACATATGTTGAACACCTATAATAACATGCATCCTACTCAACCAATAGAACATCATTGTAGAACAACTAAAAGCAACCTTGCATAAACTCTTGAGAATGTGTGCAATCATCAATAATGTTAAAGTGGTACTCCCTTAATACCTTCTTGTTATCCTCTATACTATCAGCTGCATGAATGAATGTTATGTGCACAAATATAGAAACCTATGTGGAGTTGTAATATTGTGATTGCACCTCACGTGGTGGTTGTAGAGTGTAGTTATCTACAAATTTGACCACTAAAACTATGTTACCAACTAGAAAAGTGTCCTTGCATAACTTGAATTGCAATTCTAACCATTGATCTCTATGGGTATTCCTTGCATAGTCATACACTATACTGTCATGAAATGTAGACGTAAACTGATACAATGGAATCTTTTGAATAAACAAATCACACATTTTTTTCTTGATTATCATCTTTTGTATTGTAGGCCACTATTTTATACTTTCCGAACTCTACTAGATCCTTTCCAACCATGTGTTTTCCATATGTTCACATATTAGCAACATTGCAAGCCACCACAATGCTGACATGTGCCATCCAAGCATAGTTTCCTGTAGAACATTTGGCCTTCGTCTCTTTCACATAATTTTTTTGATAAGAAGTCCCTTGAAGATGTTGGTGGGTCATATATGCCACAATCCTACAAAACATTGTTAGTATGAAAATATAAACATATAGAATGATAAGTATCAAAATAGTTAGAAAATTCAATATTTAATCTACAACAACAATTAGTGCATGTGTGATTTATCTTGACGTAAAAAGATTTAAGCATTTCAAAATATCTTTGAAAAATTTTAATGAGGCTGTTTGAAAAAATTCCTCTTAAAAATTGGGTCTCACAATGATGTACATCACTGCAAGACCCCATTTCTATGAGGTATTTTTTCAAACAACCCACTACCTTGTCAACGCTACCCTATTGACAAGCTAGTGAGCTCACTAGCTTGTCAAAGCTCATGGAAATTTTTGATGGAATTCCTTAAAGAAGTGTGGTCTCATGGCATTCCATGATTGCAAGATAGGCACAAAATGGAAGCATGGAAAAGGAATGTGAATAGTTTGACAAAAAAATCTGTTAGACATATATGCAAAATTTGGTAGCATAGACAAGGTAGTGGGTTGTTTGAAAATATTCCTCATAGAAATGGGGTCTCACGATGATGTACTAACTAACTTGTCAATGCGGTAGAATTTACAAGGTAGTGGTCTATTTGAAAAAATTCATCATAGAAATGGGGTCTCATGGTGATGTACCATCACCATGAGACCTGATTTGTATGAGGCATTTTTTCAAACAACCCACTACCTTGTCAATTCTACCACATTGACAAGCTATTGAGCTCACTAGCTTGTTAAAGCTTGCATGTTTTTTTTGATGGAATTCCTTAAATAAATGTGGTCTCATGGCATGCCATAAATGAAATATAGGCAAAAAATGGAAACATGGGAAAGGTATTTGAATTTTTTGACAAAAAAAATTCGTAGACATGTATGCAAAATGTGGTAGCATAGACAAGCTAGTGAGCTCACTAGCTTGTCAAAGCTCACATGAATTTTTGATGGAATGCCTTAAAGAAATGTGGTCTCATGGAATGCCATGATTGCAAGATAGACACAAAAATGAATCATAGACAAGGCATCTGAATTTTTTGGAAAAATTATTTTGGTAGACATTTATACAAAATTCGGTAGTATAGACAAGCTAGTGAGCTCACTAGCTAGTCAATGTAGTAGAATTGACAAGGTAGTGGGTTGTTTGAAAAAATGCCTCATAGAAATGGGGGCTCATAGTGATGTGAATTACTATAAGCCCCCATTTCTATGAGGCATTTTTTCAAACATTCCACTAGCATGTAAATGCTACCACATTGACAAGCTAGTGAGCTCACTAGCTTGTAAAAGCTCACATGAATTTTTTGATGGAATTCCTTAAAGAAATATGGCCTTGTGACATGTCATGATTGTGACATAGGCACAAAATAGAAGCATGGACAAGGCATGTGAATTTTTTGACTAAAATGTTTTGGTAGACATGTATGAAAAATATGGTAGCATAGACAAGCTAGTGAGTTCACTAGCTTGTCAATGTGGTAGAATTGACAAGGTAGTGGGCTGTTTGAAAAATTTCCTCATAGAAATGGGGTCTCGACAAGGTAGTGGATTTTTTGAAAAAATTCCTCACAAAAATGGGGTCTCACACCATGAGACCCCATTTCTATGAGCCATTGTTTCAAGCAATCCACTACCTTGTCAATTCTACCACATTAATAAGCTAGTGAGCTAGTGAGCTCACTACCTTGTAATGGAGAACGTGGAATGGGGTAGGAAATCTATCAAAACATGAAATGTGGTCTCATGAAATACCATGATTTCAAGTTAAGCACAAAATGGAATTTTTAAAAGACATTACAAACTTTCATGAAGATACAATTGGCTCAAGAGTATAAATACAAATTCCACAACTTTTGTCTTGACATCCTACCTTTGGAACAAGGTATCTAGGCATCAATCAAATAATTGAAAGAAAGGGGGATTGTTGGAAAAAAAATTGGTAGACATGTATGGAAAATTTGGTAGCATAGATAAGGAAATCAGCTATTTGAAAAAATGCCTCAAAGAAATGTGGTCTCATGGTGATATACATCACCATGAGACCACATTTCTTTGAGGCATTTTTTCAAATAGTTGATTACCTTGTCTATGTTGTTTGATACAATGCTTTGGTAGACATGCATGGAAATTTTGGTAGCATAGACAAGGAAATCAACTGTTTTGGTAGAATTGTTTGACAAAATGCCTCAATGAGATATGTCCTCATGGACTACAATGATTGCATGATATGTAAAAAATGGATTTGTTGAAAAGGCCTTAGAAAATTTCAAGCAAATGCAATTTCTAGGTGTAAAACCATTTTCCACTAAATTTTAGAACATCCTCCATGCCTATACCAAAATGGAAGCATTGGAAAGGGGTATGCACATCCATAGAAAAGGACTAAGAAATGATATATTATATTACATACTTACAACTAGCCTCATATATATGTGTACATACAAAATGTGTAAGCATACACAAGGTAGGTCAATTGGTTTAATAAAATTCCTCAAAGAGATGTGGTTTAAAATGTAATTGACAAGTGTAAAGAATTAAGTAGTTTAAAATGTGCCAAGAGGAGCTAAGGTCATAATTACAAACAAATAGTGATGAACATGGAATATTTAAAATAACAAAATCAAAGTATTGTATTAAACTTGTATGATAAGGGATGATAAAGAAACATAATAGAATTAAGGAAAATGTAAAGAAAATGTAAAAATACTTCAGATACCTAATAAGTAGAGATTTGAATTGAGGAGTTCTACCCAATTATGTAGTCTTTGTTTCTTCTTGCATCAAACTCATCAACAATTTGATTTTTTCACAAGCTTGTTTCCTTTTCAATGTTCAATTGTATATCACTCTTGAATAGAATTACTAACAACAATACAAATAACAAATGTATAATATTAAATTCCTATAATTCAATCACAGTTAACATTGCAACACTATAAAAACTGAGACTTGAATTGATATACATCAAATTCAATGTGAAAAATCTATTATTTCCTCCTTCCTAAGTTGAAAAACCATAAAAAGGTGGTGGAAAGTTCATGAAAAGGTGGTAGAATGTGAAAAAAATGCATGTGCACTTCCCAATAGCATCAAAAATCTTCTTTTTCATAAAATAGGCATAACCAAGAGAATAACAAAGCATGTGGGCCTAGATCACAGGTGTGTTGACTTTTTAATAATTTTTAGAGCAAGAAAAAATATGCTCGCATTATAATGTGAGTGCATTTTGGCTTGCTATACAAAATGGCTATATCTCAACTTCTTCAAAATGTGCTCATGTTATGAAAAAGGTTGATTTTATAAAGGCTTCCTCTCTCTCTCTCCTTATCCATCTAGGTTTCTCACTTAACCCTAAACCCTCACCTTGGATGCTCTACCTTAAAACCTAATCCATAAAACCATAAACCCTTAACACCTCAACCCTTAAACCATAAACCTTTATCGCTCTCTCTATCTCTACCTCTCTCTCTCTCCCTATAGTATCTCCATCCCACACCCTCTCCCTCTCTCACCCCCTCTATCTCTCTCCTATCCCTCTATCTCCCACTCCCACTCCCTCTTTCTCAACTATCTCCCTTCCACCTCCTCTCTCTCTTTCAAGTCTCTCCCTTAAGCACCCTACCTACATAACTAGATAAATCTCTCTCTCTCTCTCCCACTCCCTCTCTCTCCCTCTCTCTCAACCATACCTCTCACTCCAACCCCCTCTCTCCCACTCCCTCTCTCTCCCTCTCTTTTAGATCTCTCTCTCTAATCCCTCAACCCTCAACCCTTAAACCATATACCTTCTACCCTATACCCTCAACCCAATACCCTAAACTCTCAACCCTATACCTGTGGACACTGAAAAAGTAACCCTTCTACTTTTTTTGTCTTGTTTGGGCCCTCCTTGTGGTTTTGGCTTGATTTTTCCTTGAATTAATGTTGTAATGTGGATAACTCATTCACATTATATCTTGGGCCTTTGCAAACTAAAAGGATTCAAGTGGTACCTTACTTAAGTGTTGTAAAGTGTCACAACATACTTTCACACTTTTCTAGGGTCTTGCTAATAAAATAACCTCTTTTAATCATTTACCAAGCCTTGTTTCAAAGTGTTCTAAAGTGTTGTAACACACTTTCAGATTTTTCTAGGATTGTCATTAATAATTGGGCTTTCTTATGCTTTAATTGGCCCCATTTTGCATCCTCAAGCCTTACTTATGTATAGTTTTGAGAATAATCCTGACAAATATCATATAAAGCATTAAAATCTTGAAACCCACCTCAAATTCCTAAGGTGGGACTCATTCACCATTTTGGGTGAATGAGTCTCCTTTAACTTAAAATTCAAATTTAATTCAAAATTTTAATGGTATTTTATTCTCCAAGATCTAAGGTCAGTCTGTGATGTTGTAATTTTGGTAATTATTGCATAATTGAGTATAAATATAAGCTTCTTTCTCTCATTTTCATACCTAGTATTCAAGTATTCATGCATATAGTTTACAAGAGAATTTGATCATTCACAAAATAATTCAAGGAATTTCAAGAGAAATTATCAAGCTTTCAAGAGCATTTTTCAAGTGTCTTTCATCATGCCAAGGATTGTTTGCATAATGTTTTTTAGAGCTAGTAAATGTGGTGTAGCATTTGTGAGCATTGCATTCAAGATCCATCAACATCAAGCTAGAGTTCAAGTATACATCCATTGGAGCCATTACTTACATGTTTGCAGCATCTGATTGCAAGGGTTTGGTGAGTTGTAACATTTTCTTTGCCCATTCATCATTCTCTTTCTATATTTCATTCCATTTCAAGGGTTTTATTACCAACAAGGGGTTTGACCAAGGAAAACCCCTATTCACTAACCCCACAACATTCTTCCCTCTTCTTGTGTGTGATTTGCAAGGCTAGGTTGCAAATTTACCAAGGATTCAAGGTTACAAAAGTGGTCAAAGAAATTCAAAGTTGTCAAATTCCTAAGAGAAGCTTGGAGAAGATCTATAGGCTGAATTCTATAGTTTTAGACCCATATCTAAATTAGGAGCAGAAAAGAAAACTAAGGGCTATAGTTTCTTGTTTTGAATTTCCATAAATCTAGAGGTGGAATGATTCACCACTATTGGTGAATGAGTCCCACTACCCAGGCCTAAATAGTATTTTTGTAGATCTGAGTACCCTTTTGTCTGAAACCTGTTCTAGCATAGTTTTCCCGAATCTAGACTAATTCACCCAAAATAGTGTGAGTCCCAATTGGTTTCAACATCATATTTTTCAAGATTTTGGAGCTTCATCCTACCTTCTTCAGTTTTTGAGGTGCACATTTCCAATTTCATAGTTTTACTATTGCATTTTACTTGCATTTCTAGGTCTTTTTGCATATCACACTATATTTTCAAACATTTTGCATTTTCCAAGTTTACACATGGTGGTGAACCTGTTTCTTATCCCATTCATTTCTAAGGATACCTTATAGTCAGATCTCTCACATCCTTCATTGGTTTGAGGTCTCTAAGGTATTCTTGAATGTGAACACTGTGAAATTGGATCTCTCTCCTTGTATCCCTTTTGTGGACAAGTGAAGCATCCATTTTTGGTGTCCACAATACCCTCAACCATATACCCTCAATTCTCAACCCTATACCCTATACATTGGATCCTCAACTCTCATCTATCTTTCTCCTTCCCTCTTCTTCTCTCCTCTCTATCTCATTTCTCCCTCCATCCCTCCATCTCTACCATAATCCCTCAACCCTATACACTCAACCCATAAACCATTAAACCCTAAACCCTTTAACCCTCAATCCTTAAACCCTCAATCCTTAAACCCTCAAGCCTCAAGCCTCAACCCTTAAACCCTCAAACCCTCTGCCCTCAACCCCTGCCCCCAAACCCCTAAACCCCAATCCATAGAAGCCTTGATCCTCAAGCCTTAAACCCCTAAACCCCGCTCCATGGCCCCTCCCTCCCATTTGGACCCCTCCTTCATCCATCCAACCACCCAACCCTCAACCCTAAAACCTCAACCTAAACCCCTATACCTCCATTTGTCCAATCACTATATGGATCCTCAACCCCTCATCTATATTTCTCCTTCCCCTCCCTCTTTTCCTCCTCTCTATCTCACTTCCTTCCTCCATATCTCCTCCTCCATCCTCCTCTCTCCTTCCTAGGCTCTCAGCCCTTGTCCTCGGCTTGAGCCCTCAGCCCTGGCAGCAAAACTCCAGCCACTCAGTATACCCTCTGCCTATATGTTGGTCCTTCCATACCCTCCGCTCTCTACCAACCTCCTAGCCCCTCCAACCATCCACCACATGCATTAGTCATCCAATCCCTCATCTATCTTTCTCCTTTCCTCCTTTTCTCTTCTCCTCTTCTCCCTCCATCCCTCCTCTAAACCTATACCTCCTCCATTAAACCCTCAACCTATGCCCCTCAGCCATTAGGCCCTTACCCTCCCTCGGCCCCTAGGCCCTCCAGCCCCTGATCCTCAGCCCTCCCCTCTACCCTCAACCCAATATCTGCCTTACCTTCAACCTAAACCCTTAAAATATCTACTCTAAACCATGACCCTAATCCCTCAGCCCTCAGCCTAAACCATGACCCTCGGCCCTATAACCCATCCCTCCGGCCTTGAGCCCCCAAGCCCCTGGCCCTGATCCTCGGCTCCCACCGTCATCAGTATGGCCTCGACCCTCGACCATCAACCATCCAACCATCGGCCATCAGCCATCAGCCATCAGCCGCCGATCAATCCCGCCGCCGGCCGCCGGCCATCCAGCCCTCCAGCCCTCAGCCCTCAGCCCTTAAACCCAAAGCATTCAGCCCTCTACCCTCTACCCTCAACCCAATGTGCCTCTACCATTAGCCTAATCCCTGACCTTTAAGCCGCCCCCTCTACCCTAAAGTAGCAAGCCCAGCCCCTCCCAGCCCTAATCATCCCCTTAAGCCCATGGCCTCTACCCTCTGCCCCTGCCCTGTATACCATTAAACCCTTGGCCCTCAATTATCCAACCATCTACCTATACATTGGATCTTCCATGATCCCTCATTTATACCCACCAAGCTTGCTTATGCTCCTAGCCCTATGCCATCAGAATCTCAGCCTAATCCATCAGCCATAAACCCTTAAACCCTCAGCCTCATCCCTCAGCTCAAAAGCCCTAAACCTCAGCCCTTAACCCCTCAAACCTCAAATGCTGGGACTTCAGCCCCTTAACCCCTCAAACCTCAAATGCTAAAGACCTCAACACTCTACCCTATACATTAAACCCTCTACCCTATACATTGGACCCTTAACCCTATACCATCTCTCTCTCTATCTATCTATCTCACCTCTCTCCATCCCTCTCTCCTACACTCTCTAATTGTCTCTATCTACCCTCTCCCTCTTTCTATGTACCTCTCACTCAATCAATCCCTACTATTATTTCTCTCTCTCCCTCTCCTATCTCCTTAAAACCTTAAACCATCAACCCTCAACCCTTAATCCCTCAACCCCTATACATGTCACCTAATTTTTCTTTTTCAGCCCAATCAGGTTAGGTTAGGATAACACTGATGTTTTCTACTTTGAAGATGGACAAAGGTACACAAAATATTTTCCTAAAGTTACTCATAATCATACAAATAGTTCCATGAAATGAGTTTTCAATTTTTATTTTGAAATTAATTTGAAGGAGGAATATTACACAAACTTTTGCATAAAGTAGTTTTTTAAATTCATTACAAGAAATATGCATATGAGTTTCCCACACAAGCTATGGGAGTAAATGAATAGGATTTAGTAAAAGATAAATTGTACATCTAGAAGTAAAATAAGCCATGTGAGAGAAAAGGGATCCGTCATTGTCTGAAAGATGAACCCCATTGTTGATCAACTGCATTTTCAATTCCTTTGTATATAGCTCCAAAGATGTTTGCAAGGGACAAAGAAAATGATGTTAGAGCTCAAGATTTTGTCTCTTATATGTCAAAATATCATATATACAACCTATCTCTTATTAAGCATCAAATCAAAGAGTTAATGGTGTCTTAAGATCATATACACATTTATCATGAAGATCCAAGAAAAGTAAAGATCATCTAATCATCATAAGAAGCTCTGGGCTTCTTAGTTTTCTTAACATATTTGTTGACTGTGTACAAGTACATGTATAATCTTGTCATATAAATCAAAAGGAGTAGCCAATACAAGGTAAAGAGAAATCACCCTTAGATATTGTTGCATTTGAGGAAGAAATAGTAGTTTTCATCTTAGAGTAAAGAAAAGTTGCAAACTTGTTAATGGGAAATAGGGGAAAGGATAGATTGGTAAACTATTAGATGTTGAAAGAGACTTGCCTCCAAGATCAAACCCAAGATAGTGCAAAAGATGTAAGAAAATCTTATAATTTTAAAGAGGAATAGTCCTTAATGAGCATGAAAACCTCATGCAAATGGATGAAAATTCATGAAGATTACAATCATGACATAGCATAGTCAAACAAGAAATAGTTGAGACTCCATAAGCAAGGACAAATTTTAAAGGGTTAATAGTCACAAGTAGTCTTTCAACTTGGTGAAGTCTTAAGAAGCAGGTGATGGAAAATACACTATAGTCACACTCCTTGAAGTCATCAATAGACAATAGCATATGTAAGAATATTCATTTTGTTTCAATTCATGAAGGAGCAGTTTTCAAGAAATTTATCAAAAGCATCAACAACCTCTTGGTAATCTCACAGTCAAAGAATTAAATATTTTACAATTATTGCATAAGGTTCCATGTTTGATGTAAAAATTAAAGTGGAAATAACTTCAATATAATCCATCATGATATATTGCAAACCTAACGATAGTCATTAATGAAATAAAATTAGTCAAGTTGTCATTGTGAAGAACAACCACCATGAGGTAGTCAAGAAACAAGGAAATTGCAAGTAAATTCTAAGGTAAAGGAAACTAGTTATGATGATAGTGCCCAATACTTATAAAGACAAAGTAAAGAGGCAATACCAATGTGAAAATGGTTCCATTACAATACAGTGACAATCTCCTCAATGAGCACCCTGGACACCTATGAAAAATAGAAAAAGTTAGAATCAAGAGTTTGCAAGGTTTCCAAAGCACAGTTCAGTATGGAAGAGCCACCATGATAAAAGATATATCCAGAGGCTAGCTCACAAATATCATGGAAAAAATTTACAATGATTATGAAGAGGTAAAGGTTGTAAGTATTTCAATTAGCACAAATTTCAACAGGGAATGGATCTTGATGAAGAAAAACTCTTGTAAACAACTATTAATTGGGTGTGGTTCAGCAATATTTGGAGGTATTATCTAAAGTTTTCCCATGTTTCAAATTTGGGTTCTTGGTAACCAATTGGAGAAGTAGAAAATTTCATCAATAAGGCATGATGAAAGGCAATTTGTGAGTTTGTGGAAGGACATCAATGACATGAAAGATATGGAGGGAGCTAGTGATAGAGCGATTCAAGAATGCAAACAAGATTTGCAAGGAATTGTAGCTTTAAATCAAGATAATTTGAGGACTTGTATAGGAGGGTCGGAAGTCTAATATTAAAGGAACTATAAATTAATTTAAACTTCCTTTGTTCTCTTACCAATTTTGGAAGCCTGAAATTGCACATTATCATACCCAAAAAAATTACAGAGATTTACAGGGGCAACATTCATTAAGTGTTTCAAACAATTATCAATCAATCGTTCAAATCAATGGGTTGTTTAAGGTTTATTTTTCCTGAACTATCACATGTCTAAACCAAAAAATATGCACAAAGTCAGGGTGGTTTTGTGGGTATTATAAAGCCAGAATTGCAGAGCAATTCATATCACCAAGACAAGGAAGGAATCAATTTATTTTGTTGAGTGTATAAAGAAAAATCTACTTTTAGTTTCGGCTGAGAGTATGTTTACCTATCACATACCAAATGAAAATAATTATGCAGAGAAAGATTTTGTCACACCATAAGATAAATATTGGGTGTAAGAGGCCATGACAATCACCTTATAAAAGAAAGGAAGCAATCAAAGTTTGAATAAAGAAACCACACTAAAAGTGTCACATTTTAGAGAAAATACCATAGAAAATATTCAAATTTTATCATCTTATCACATTCAGAGCACAAAAAATCATTTATTTCCAAGAAAATAAAAATCTCAGCATTTTCATTCAAGGGAGTGACTTACCAGCACACTGTCCTAGTTCCACCATTGCAAAATGCTTCAAACCCTTGGTAGCAAAAACATCAAATACAAGCAAATGAAAATGAATGCAAAGTGAGCTCGTGTTAGGGTTAAAGATCTTCTTTTGAGTTTTTCAAATCAAAGCCTAATTTTTGCCACCCAAGGTGTTATTTTCACATTTATTTCATAAAGTGCATGATGATTAATATATGCCCCTTATGTTTTTGCATGAGGTCAAGACAAAAATAAATATGTAAAAAAATATTAAAGGAGAAAATTACTTAAATATTTTTCATGTAATGCAACAAATAAACAACTACATAACACTTATTAAAGTAAATCATAACTGATTGTCTTTAATATTTCTTCCAAGAGTTTATTCTTATCCCAAAATAATGCAAAACCAAGAGGAGTGGAATTGAAGTATAATCTCATGCAAGGCATGAATTTGGAGTTCTATCTTTGACTTCAATTCAAATTGAGGTAATTTTGGAGTTTTCTTTGGCCAAATAGCTTGAGAGGGGGAGTTTGGAGCTAAATTTTCTCAAATTGGAGCAATCATGAGCCCCCCTTTTTAGGTTTTTTTGTTTGGCTTGTGAGATGGATATTTTGGAGTGTAGTTGACACCTCCTAGAACTTTGGGACTGATTATGTATTAAAGGAGGGAAACCTTATGCTTTTTCCTCAGTTCTTTCTTTTTTTCCTCTCTTGCAAATTGCAGGGAGACTTAGAGTTTTGTAGCTTAGCATATTTTTATAGTTTTGTTATAGCAGTAGATATTTCAACTTATTTTTTTAGTTATTGTAGACATTCCTTCTATTATTCAATAAAATCAAGTGTTTACTTTCTCTATTTCAGGTGTTGTGTCTCTTAGGAATGATCTTGATGAAAATTTGAAGTGTTTTATTATCAAAACCTTTAAATTTTTGTCTCATTCATGGTTGCATGTATACAAAAGCAATTTATCATCACAAGTCATAGGTTGTGCTTTGATTTGTCTTACCTTCCAAGTTGTGAAAATTTTGTTTTCCTTCAAAGAAGATAGATTTCTCAAGCCTTTTTAAGAAGTATTTATGTGATTAGATTTCCCAAACTATGTAAACAGATCTCTTGAGTAGTAGTTGTGAATCAAGTTGCATATTAGTTATATTTTAGTGCATCACCTCCTAGAATTAGCTTTTCCCTTTTATCAGCTATCCTTCTTCCTTTTTCCCACAAGATTCATTAGTTTCTAGGAGATCTAAAGGGGAACCCACCCATAATCTAGAGATTCATCTTCATCATGAGCAACCCATGGGCTCGAAAATGTTTCCATGTTTCATGGGATTGATGAGCCTCACAACTTAGCATTTGGGTGCAATCCTTTGTGAAAACAATTTTTGGCATGCTTGGTGGGACAGATTGGACAGTTTTAGTCCCAATATTTCCCACAATCACTAATGTTTTTTGTGTATTCCAGTGATCTCATCCTTTGGAGGCAAGGAAAAATACACATCTAGTGACTTTGAAAGGCAATTTTACTAGTTTCACTATGACCAAGTGCTGGTTTATTTAAAAAATGTTTGATTTTTGCTTGTTTTCCAGCTTTTGAATGAATAATCATGTTAATTTTTCATGGAAATATGTCATATAATCCATCATACCATGAAAATATTTCTTATCCAACCTCTTATTTGCCATATCAGGTTAATTGTGTTGTTGGATTTAGCCCAAATCACATGGATTTTCAAGAAAAGTGCCATGTTCAATATGATTACCACCCACCCACCCCTATTCAATCTTCCTTGAAACCTACATATGCTCAAATTTAGCACCAAGAGGCCCATCCTATTTCCAACCAGCATGGATATTCTCCCAATCAAGCTCAAAACATTGAATACATGTGCTTCAGAGATATAGGGTTGCACTTTGAAAGGAAGTTGAGTGAGGTTGGAGGAAATCAAAGGTATGAAGGAGATCAAGAGTTTTATTTACAATAGTAAGAGTTTTATTATCAAGCCTATCATCATGAGTAGGAGTTGGAAGAATAAAGGTTATAGTTTGAAGAAAATATTGAGAGGGAGATAGCTACAAAAAAGGAGCAGATGAAGCATTTGTTTTCCCAAACACGAAGGCACGTGGTTCAAACAACTCCTTTCAATCCAAACCAAACTATTCAAGAGGATATTTGTAACTTTAAATTTCCAAGTTTCAAGCAAAGTGAGCCTCTTAACTCTCCTGGAGTCAAGATTCCAAGTTTTAGAGATCCTTTACCATTGCAAGAGCCTATGTTGGCACAATCTAAATTTTGTATTCCTTAAGACTAGTCACTTGAAGAGCTCTTTTCCCTCTAGGAAACTCAAGAAACTTCCCAAGTTTCCCTACCAATTGAATATGATTATCCTATCACTTTTTTCCTTTATAAGGGTGGACCTATTGTCTTTCAAGATAACTCACTCACCATGAAGGAAGCTAGGAATACAAATTTACCATGCATACAACTATGGAGCAGTATCACTTAGAACATAAAATGATTGAACTAGAAAATACCTCTCAAGATGAATCTTTGAATGTTCTAACTAATAAGCTTCTTTGTTTTGTTGAAAATAATGAAAATATTGTAATACTTATCTTAGAAGATCAGCTAGAATAGAAGAATGAAGAGTTGTTTAAGGCTAATCAAGAGGAGTGTCCTTCAATTTGGTTTAAGGAGTCACCTTCTTTTGTTGAAAATGATGAAGAAGATGTGATTTTGATCTCATCAACAACAACTTTTGAGTAGTAGGAAGATGTCAAATATGTGATCAATTTCTAGTTGAGGACAATCAATGTGATAATGGAAACTCAAATCAGGAAGAGGAGTGCAAAAATGAACCTTTTGTGGAGTCTAGAAAGCTTGATGAGTGTTGCCATGAGGTAAAAAATAGTCCTCTTTTATCAAAAATACAAGAAGAATGTAATGAAGATTCATTTTGGAATGATCTTGAAAATTTTGTTGCAAACTTAGACAATGTGAAGGAGGTTTTGGTTGATGTGTTTGATGAACCTCTTGGTTTTTTGGATCAAAATGAAATAAGAATGTATATGATAAAATATATATCAATTTTTTAACAAAAGAATGATGAAAACCATTTGGATGAGGTGTTGATTAGTGAGCAAATCAATAAAAGTAGTTTTTCTTTTAATAATCAAGAGGTTGAAGTTCATGCAAGTATTGTGCAAGATGAGAAAGAGTTAAATAAATACATTTCTTTCCAAGGTATGAATTTTGATAGCTCTTTAGGTTCTCAAGAAAGAAATCATGAAGATATCTTATAACACGTTATGAATGAGGAAACTAATGATCAGTGTGATGAATATTTATGCACAAAAATAATTGAGGAGTTTTGTTCAAATCTTGATGACATGTTTTCAAGTGATTCTAATCAGAAAAATGATGTTGTAACAAAAAATAACTAGCAAGAAAGTAGTAGTACGAGTTCAGGTTTCATCCTTTCAAAATGAAGCCCAATCAAATATTTAGCCAAGAAGGATACCAACAAGATACAACCAGTTATCAATGCTCCTAATGATGAGATTGTAACTAAGGGAAAAAAAACTTTACTTACCCATTCATGAAAAATTGCTAGTATGTTTGATCAAATTCAAGAGATGAGCGATTTTAGTTATGTTCTACAAGAAATATTGCAATATTTTTGGTGGGTATCTTCTTGATTATCACCTCTTATCAACAAGTCATAAACATGTAATGCATCCTTTTTTATTTAGAAGGGGAAGTTATTTTACAAATCTAACTAATGGATTTTTCTAAGCATCATCCTTTTTTGTTTAGGGTAGGGTAGAGTATATGTTTCTTTCTAACAAGTGTTGATTGCACATCTACTTCAGTTCAATTTTTTTTTTCAAGAAGTCTTGCCACACAATTTTTTGGACCTATTCAGAGCCATTGTAGTTTTCTTTCAGTTTTGTTTTATTGTTGTTCAAATTCTAACATTTGAGTTATAGAGCATTTTGTAAGTTGAAAATGATAAGAATTGACTCATATGCCCAATGGATGCTAAGACTACTGGTCTAAGATGCTTAAAAAGCAAGCATATAATAGAGGTTTCCAAAAATGTTACCTAATTGTGCTTTTTAGCCCAATTAGGTTAGGCTAGTATAGCACTGATGTTTCTACTTTGAAGAAGAAATGTACATAAAATATTTTGCTAAAGTTACTCATAATCATGCAAATAGTGTCATGAAATGAGTTTCCATCTTTCATTATGCAAATACTTTGAAGAAGGAGGAATAGTACACAAACTTTTGCATAAAGTAGTTGTTTAAATTCATTACAAGAAATATGCATATGAGTTTCTCACACAAGTTGTGGGAGTAACTAAATAGGATGTAGTAAAAGATAAATTATACATCTAGAAGTAAAAGAAGACATGTAAGAGAAAAGGGATATTTCATTGCCTAAAAGACAAACCCCATTATTGATCAACTACATTTTCAATTCCTTTGTTGATAGCTCTAGAGATGTCTACAAGGGACAAAAAAAATGATGTTAGAGCTTAGGATTCCATGTCTCTTATATGTCAAAATATCATATATACAACCTATCTCTTGTTGAGCATCAAATTAGAGAGTTAAAGGTGTCTCAAGATCAGATACACAGTTATCATGAAGACCCAAGAAAAGTAAAGATCATCTAATCATAAAAAGCTCTAGGTCTCTTATTTTTCTTAACTTACTTGTTGATGATGTAGGTATAGGTATAATCTTATCATATAAATTAGCAGGAGCAGCCAATACAAGGTAAAGGGAAATCACCCTTTGAAATTGCTGCATTTGGGAAAGAAAGAGTAGTTTTCAACTAAGAGTAAAGATAAGTTGCAAACCTGTTAATGGGAAATAGGGGGAAGGATAGATTAGTAGACTGTCAGATGTTGAAAGAGACTTTCCTCCAAGATCAAACCCAAGATAGTGCAAAAGATGTAGGACAATCTTAGAATTTTAGAGAGAAACAGTCCTTAATGAGCATGGCAACCTCATGCAAATGGATGATAGTTCATGAAGATTACAATCAAGGAATAGCATAGTCAAACTAGATAGAGTTGAGACTCCATAAGTAGGGACAACCTTTAAAGGGTTAATATTCCTGAGTAGTCTTTCAACTTGAGGAAGTATTAAGAAGTAGATGATGGACAATACACTATAGCCATACTCCTTGAAGTCATCAATAGACAATAGCATATGCAAGAATAGTCATTTTTTTTCAATTCATGAAGGAGTAGTTTTCAAGGCATTTATCAAAAACATCAACCTCTTGGTTATCTCATAGTCAAAGAATTAAATATTTTTCAATTATAGCATAAGGATCCATGTTTGATGGAAAACTTAAAGGGGCAATATTTTCAATACAATCCATCATGAGATAATGCACACCTAAGGACAATAAATAATGAAATAAAATTTGTGAAGTTTCCATTGTGAAGCACAACCACCATGAGGTAGTCAAGAGACAAGGAAATTGCAAGTAAATTCTAAGGTAAAGGCAACTAGTTATGATGACATTGATCAATAATTATAAAGAAAAGTACAAAGGAAAGGCCAATGTGAAAATGGTTCCATTACAATATAGTGAAAGCCTCATCAATGAGCACCCTGGACACCTATGACAAATAGAAAAAGTTAGAATCAAGAGTTTGCAAGCTTTCTAAAGCACAATTCACTATGGAAGAGCCACCATGATAAAAGATGTCCCTAGGATTAGTTTTAAAAGAAAATGCATCAGGATAGTCACAAAGATCAAATACACAATGAACATAATAATAGAAGATACTCTAGAGGCTAGCTCACAAACATCATGGAAAAAAGTTACAGTGATTATGAAGAGGAAAAGGTTGTAAGTCTTTCATAGAGCACAAAATTCAATAGGGAATGATTCTTGATGTAGAAAATCTCTTGTAAACAACTATTAATTTGTTGAGGTTCTACAATATCTAAAGGTATTATATGAATCTTTCCAATGTTTCAAATTTAGATTCTTGGCAGCCAATTGGAGAAGCAAAAAATTGAATCAATAAGGCATGATGAAAGGAATTTCATGAGTTTGTCAAAGGATAGAAATGGCGGGAAATATATGGAGGGAGCTAGTGATAGAGCGGTTCAAGAATACAAAAAATATTTACAAGACATTGTAGCTTTTGTAGTATCAGAAATAGTACTCCCGACCTTGGAGGAATAGAACACAAGGATAGGGTTCTTATTTCACACTTGCAACACTTAAGGACACCTTAGAGATCTCAAACTCAAGTGTGGAATGGAGGTAGGAGATCCTCTAGAAGGGTATCCTAGGTTATGTTTAGAGATTAATGAGGTGTTCACCACCAATTAAGAACTTGGAAAGATAAATGCAATGCAATACCTAATGAAAAAACCTAGTGATGCATGAAACTTGAAGGAATGACCTAGAAATGCATATCAATCATAACATAAAATAGTAAAATCATAAGTATGCACCTAGAAACTTGTAGAGGCTTGAATGAAGACTAGAAATGTTGCAAATCTTGAAATTTAAGCCTACTAGGACTCATTCACCAATCTAGGTGAATTAGTCCTAGATTTGGGTTTCTGTATAGGAATAGGTTTCTTGAAAAAGGGTATCTGAAACTACAAAAATATCAAAATTGACCTAAACTACAACTCATTTTCCAATCTGGTTGAATGAGTCTAGTTGAGGTTTTCTAGAATTTCAAAGTCTAAATCTAACCTTCAATGTATGCTCTTTCTATTCCTCTATGTTTTTGGATATGAAACCCTGATTTTGGGGATGTAGGTGACCTTTTAGTGAAGATTATGACCTTTCAAATTGGGAGACAACTCCAATAAGATTGTAACCTAATCTTCAATGTTCCTTCAAGTCTTCAAAGAACCCAAATTTGCAATCACACAAAGATAGAGAGAGATAGAAAGTGTTGATTGTTAGGGAATAGGGGTTTGCCTAGGTCAAACCCCTTGTAGGTAATTAAACCAAATGATGAGATGATGAAATGAAGGCATGAAACATGAAACAAAGAAAATGAATCATGGATAATGATACCTTCTATGATGCCTTGTAAATGATGTCTTGTAAATCTACAACTCAACATGAAATGTCCATGAAGGATGTAGATCTTGATCTTGACAATAGGAGTAGAACAATGCTTGATCTTGGATCTTTAATGCTACATCACAACACTAGCTCAATAATATTCTTGATGCTTGATATGTTTGACATCATGATGGATCTTGAATTTCTGCAACAATTGATGAAAAATTCTACCCTTGAATTCTTTAAAAATGATCTTAAATGCTCTCTTGATTCTCTTGTGAAGTCTTGGAATTATTAACTCTTGATTTCTTAACTTGATATCATGAATGCTTGTGTGAAATAATGATTTGAAAGCTCATTTATATAGGCAATCTATCTAGTATCTTGTGTATTAGATCCCAAAGGACAACATACACAAAATTTGAACTTAAAACCCAATTTTTCCTACTCAAAACCTTTAAAATAGGCCAAATGGAACTCATTCACTATCTATGGTGAATGGTTCCCACCTAGATGGGACTTATTAGTAGTGAATGGGTCCCACAGAACCTATTTTTCTTGCTAAAGTGTTAGGGAGTGTGTAATTAAGTTTATATGTTGATATTGTCAAGGTTTTTATTTAAATATGCCTCGGGATGCATAGTATAGGGTCTTAGGGGGATATTAATGATTATATTAAAGTCATAAATGCAAGAGGTCCCAAAATCCAATGTGAAAGTGTAAATAAATGCACTTTACAACATTAAATTAATGCAAAATTGGGTCTATTTAGCTTAGAAAGACCCTAAATTCCATGTGAATGTGTAAAACACATTACAACACTGGATTAGGTCCCTTTAGTTTACAAGCATTTTAAATTTAATGTAAAGGTGTACATAAATACACTTTACAACATTAAATTAGGGAAGAGTTAGGTTTATTTAGCTTAAACAAGCCCTAGACCTAATGTGGATGTGTAAAACTCATCACAACACTAGATCAAGGCAATATCAAGTCCAATTTATCATTAATTATTCCCAAATTAAGTGTGAAAATGTACACAATGAAATTTTTGACACTACATTTATCCCCCACTTTAATGAGATGATGAACTTGCTTCAAACTCACACTAAAGTAGACATTCAAGAGGGGTCCAATCATACCAATGCAAATGGTCTAGGATAACAAAGATCAAGGAGGTAACCAATCCCCTAGGATCCAAGACCCTACATCAAGACAACATAAGCATAAAAAGGACATCTACAAGGTGTATAATATGTAACATCAAGATACACAAACATGAAATTTAAATAACTAAAAGAAAGAAAAACAAAAATAAGAAAAAGTAAAAATGATGTGGATCAAGCTTCGACCATTTGTCCAACACAATGTGGATCAGATCTAAGTTGTTTGTCCAAAGATGCACTCACTCTAAGGCAACAGAACTTCAAGATGTCTGCTAGGTTAGTAATCCAAGAAGGTGAGACACATAGGGTTGATATGTGCTCACACACACATGTGAGTGGCTAAGGGAAAGCCATGCCTTGAATTAGCTTCCCATTAAACCATACCAAAGTTATACCTCCTAATAACTTTGATAAGGCGCCACATAATAATGAACTTTGACCTTCATGAGGAAAGCAAAGCTTCATAATGCTTGAAACTCATGAACAAACAAGATGGATCTACAGGCATGTAGACTGTGTTATCCAAGGTGGCCATATAACAAAAAATGAAAATGCAACAATAAGAAATGTCCAAAGGAGTCTTTCTTAGTTCATGTGAGGTCTTAACTTGGGGAACATTGTACCTAATGTCTCCAAGATAGTACCAATCAAAGAATAAAAGATTCACAACTTAGGGGTTGCATTGTATGGCATCAAGACACTAAGAGGAATGTATTATACTAAGATAAATCACACTCTTGAAGGACATCACACCCAAAGTCATCCACAAAGTGAAAAATAAATCATATAAAGTAAGAAGACTGCACCATGAACCATGAAAAAGAAAATGAAAAAGAATAATTCTAATGTATTCCCCCACTTTAAAGAAATTTCTAAACACCATGTTGTGATAAATTACTTTAAAGTAGCAAATGAAAAATGCAAACAATAAAAAG
The DNA here is from genome assembly GCA_007258455.2 of Sequoia sempervirens. Classification (NCBI taxonomy): domain Eukaryota; kingdom Viridiplantae; phylum Streptophyta; class Pinopsida; order Cupressales; family Cupressaceae; genus Sequoia; species Sequoia sempervirens. Next base: position 123,999 of record VDFB02386250.1, on the reverse strand, counting down.
GAAATGAGAGCTAACTTGGAAAGCCCTATGCCAAGTCATATGTTTCTGAATCAAACTACATCATGAATAAGTGTGTCACATGTGAGACAACTTAAGGCATGCCATCCACATCCCAATATTTATCTTATATGTACATGTAAGGTGATCAACTAGCCAAAAGATACAATGACAAGTGACATACGAGGACAAGGAAACTTAACCCCTTGCCCCCACTTATTGCAAGACAAGGATGAGCTGAATAGGATGAAAGTAAGTATCAATTAAAGGAATTAGGTGCTTCAACACAAGAAAGAGAACCACACTCCTTGAGATGTTTAATTTTGTTATTCAAATCCATACATTCATTAGTAGAATGATAATGATCTCTATGATATGCACAAAATGAACTCTTGTAGTAAAATTTCTTTCATGTTCTTTGAGGGAGAGATATCAAGTGATCCTAGAGGAGTCTCGACAAGATACTCTCTTGATAAATAGTAGAATATTTTCCTTTATTTGTGTAACGTGTCATATACACACTTAATGATAAGGCTTTAGATGAAAATGGAGATAAGGGTGGTAAACCTAGATCTTTCTTGAAAGATTATGGTATGTATGTTTTCTTTGTATGTTCATTGTTCACATATGTTGTAGGGAGATTGTATTCAATACCATAACAATCTTTCAATTCAGATGAAGCGGGTTTATGCTTTTGAGAAGGATTGGTTTCTTCATTAGAAGATAAATCCTTTTTAAAGTTAAGTGCCATCCCCTCATGAAGGATGGGAGTTGGATAGGCCCCATCACTATCATGGGGTAATGTTGTTGACATAGAACCAAGTTGAGAAAATGAAACATAAGGTTGTTTCGATTTATATTGTGAGCTATTGCACTCTCCCATAAAGGAAGGTGTCAAATCCCAATCATCACTATAACTTGTATCTAAAAAATGAATCATTGGTATATGAATCTTTGGATTTTGAGGGTGAGATTTTAAATTGTTTGATAAAAGTAGGCATAAAATATAACAGCCCCCAATTATCACTAAAGATTTTTGTTGTAGGTGAAGGATTAGCATCAAATTTAATAGGTTCAAATTTTGATTTTTCAATGAAAGTATTAGTGGAGTTGGAAGTGTTGTGATCATATGATTCATAGCTTCATTCATCTACTTCAACCATGTATATCTTGTTGTTGTATTCAAATTTCATTGTGCGGTGAAGAGTAGATGGGAATCCTTTCATAGCATGAATCCATGGTTTCCCTAGGAGGAGATGGTATGAAAGAGGTCTTAGCATGATATGGATAGGGGTAGTCATCACTTAAAGTCTGACCTAAATAGGTAATGTAATAATTCCTAATGGATGCCTATGAACATTTTCAAAGCCAGGAATATGTTCATCATTAAGTTGAATAAGCCTCTTGTCCATGCCAATTTTTTCTAGGAGGTCAATGCTACAAACATTAATTTATGCTCCATTTTCTATGAGAGTGTGCCTAACTATAGTTTCATTAATGATCACCTTTATCATCAAGGCTTCATTCTTGTTTTGAGTCTCAACTGAGGGAAATTCATGTTTAAGGAATGTAATTTTTGACTGTGTGACTTGCGTGGAATGAAAATAGGATGTTACATTATTCAATTTCATATAATATTGGATCTCCTCCTACTTTATTTGCAATATTTCTTGAAATAGAAACTTGTATATAGGTGATAGTTGAATGAGTTGCCATATGGATATATTAGCAGGAGTCTTTTTAAGGTATTCAACTATATTATGAAAAGGTGAATGAGGAGCACTAGGAAAAATATGCTGAGGTGATGAAATGGGAGTGGTTTGTGGTTTCCTACATGTTTGAGCAATTGTGTTATATCTTGGTTGCTACAAAACATTGTTAGATTGCATCCTAGATTTCAAGAAATCTCTTATTTTCTTATGTGATTCACTAATGGGAGGTGACTTAGGAAGCTCACTAATTAAAGGAGATCCAATTTGTGTCACCATAACCTCAACAAGATTGTTCTTATTTGCATGATCTCTTTGTGAAGAGGAGTCTAATATCACTTCATCATCTTCATCTAAAGAAGCCCCATTACATGTGTCAATGTTCATATTTTCTTGCACCATGATATCCTCCCTACGAGGAGAGTTTCTAAGAGAACTAAAAACTAAATTTTCTTGACATTCAAAGGTAGGTTCTTCCAAAATGACTTCATTGCAAGTAGGGGAGTGATCAATGGTTGAAGTTTCTTGCTCAATGAGGGTTTCCCTAGGTGAAGAGGGACAACTAAGATTCTCATGAATTTCATCAATCAAAGTATCTTCTTCACAAGATTCTCATGAATTTCATCAATCAAAGTATCTTCTTCACAACTAGGAGAGATACTCAGAGAAGAACAAGCATGATTTTCATTATCATTTATGCTTTCATTCCTTTTTTCCCTAATGTATTCCAAAATAGGATAGGTAGGGGAAGATACATAAAAAGGGTTATCATATATTTTTAAGGTTTTCTTATCTAACACCAACATATCCTCATCATTATCACAAGTGGAGAAGATGTTGGGAGATGAATGTAGGTAGGTTTCAATGGTCTCTCATTGTGTTGTGTGATCACCATGATTACTTATTGTTATGCCCTCTTGTTTAGTAATCTATTTCCTAATAGGATAGGTAAGAGGAGAGAAACAACTCGAGTTCTCAAAAATCTCATTGATTAGTTCTCCTAATGCTACAGTATATTCTTCACAAGTAGAAGAGATATTAGGAGAAGAAAAATGTGATTGTCATGATTACCCAAGGTTTCTATCACTAGACTAACCTCACTCATACAAGGGATTCTAGGGGAGGGATCAATGATGAATAAAAAGAGAGGGGAAAGGACCTCATATTCATATGCACTTAACAAAAACTTCTTACAAAATTCAACAAGATCTGAAAGTAGAACATGAAGTATGATAACTATAGATTTTTGCAATGAAAACATGATGTAATGATTGTCCTACAATTTTGAAATTAACAATGATAGAGAAAATATGCAAAATGATAATGAAATTTTTAGATGATAATTGACTAATTATGATATGTAACATTGTTAAAATGCAAATTTGAAATTAATAAATGCATGAAATGATCCAAATTAAGCTAGATTTAATTAAATGCATGTAACAAAAACTCAGCCAACTGAAACAAATAGTTAATGGTAGCAAAAAAAAGTGCAGAAAGAAGATTTTTAATATTGTAAAAGGTAGTTTTAGATGTGCACTAGGACTGATTCACCCAAGGTGGTGAATGACTCCCAGTAGGGATTTTTTCAAAACTTTCATAAATTTTCAATTGATTTTTCTGCTTTTTATGTAGTATGGTTTGTAACCTAAGTTCAAATGCAGTTTTCAAATCATTTTCAATGATTTGAGATGCACAAATACAACCTATATGCAATTTCACTAATGCAAAATTTTAGAAACCCTAGATGCCAATTAACTAATGGGAACCCTAATGCAAAGTAAATGCAAGCTAGATCAAGGATGATGATGGACTCCAAATAAGAAAAAAAATTATTCTAAATGTAGGTTCACCAAATTCTAGCATCGAAAATAGTACTCCCCACCTTGAAGGAATAGAACACAAGGATAGGGTTCTTATTTCACACTTGCTACACTCAAGGAAGCCTTAGAGATCTCAACCTCAAGTGTGGAATGGAGGCATGAGATATACTAGAATGGTATCCTAGGGTATGTTGAGAGATTAATTATAGGTTCACCACCAAGTAAGAACTTGGAAAGACAAATGCAATGCAAGACCTAATGATAAAACGTACTAATGCATGAAACTTGAATGAATGACCTAGAAATGCAAATAAATCAAAACAAAAAATAATAAAATCATAAGTATGCACCTGGAAACTTGTAGAGGCTTGAATGAAGACTAGAAATGCTACAAATCTTAAAATTTAGGCCTACTAGGACTCATTCACCAATTTGGGTGAATCAGTCCTAGATATGGGTTTCTATACAAGAATAGGTTTCTCAAAAAAGGGTATCCAAAACAGCAAAAATATCAAAATTTACCTAAACTGGGACTCATTCACCAATCTAGGTGAATGAGTCTAGTTAGGGTTTTCTAGAGTTTCAAAGTCTAAATCTAACCTTCAATGTCATCTCTTTCTATTCCTTTATGTTTTTGGATTTGAAACCCTGATTTTGGTGTTGTAGGTGGCCTTTAGTGAAGATTATGATCTTAAAAATAGGGATACAACTCCAACAAGCTTGTAACCTAATCTTCAATGTTCCTTCAAGTATTCAAAGCACATAGATCTACAATTATAGAAAGAGAGAGAGAGAGAGAGAGAAATTGGATTATTAGGGAATAGGGGTTTTCCTTGGTCAAACCCCTTGTAGGTAATTAAACCAAATAATGAGATGATGAAATGAAGGAATGAAACATGAAACAAAGGACATGAATCATGGACAATGATACCTTGAATCATTCCTTGTAAATGGTGTCTTGTAAATATTCAACTCAACATGAAATGGCCATGAAGGATGTAGATCTTGATCTTGGATCTTCAATGCTACATCACAACACTAGCTCAATAACATGCTTGATGCTTGATATGCTTGACATGATGATGGATCTTGAATTGCTGCAACAATTAATGAATAAATTTTCCCTTGAAAGCCGTAAAAATGTTCTTGAATGCTCTCTTGATGCTCTTGTAAAGTCTTGGAATGCTTAACTTTTGCTTGCTTGACTTAATATTTGTGGCGAATGGGTCCCACATAGATGGGACTCATTCACCCAAAGTGGTGAATGGCTCCCACCTAGATGGGACTCATTCACCCAAAGTGGCGAATGGGTCCCACAGGGCCTTTTTTAATTTCTAAAGTGTCGGGGAGTGTGTAAATTAAGTTTATATGTTGATATTGTCAAGTTTTTGATTAAAATATGCCTTGGGATGCATAATATATGGTCTTAGGGGCCTATTAATGATTATATTAAGGTCATAAATGCAAGAAATCTCAAAATCCAATGTGAAAGTGTATATAAATGCACTTTACAACATTAAATTAAGGCAAAATTGGGTCTATTTAGCTTAAAAAGGCCCTAAATCCACTGCGAATGTGTAAAACACATTACAACACAAGATTAGGTCCCTTTATTTTACAAGCCTTTTAAATTTAATTTGAACGCATAAATAAATACATTTTACAACATTAAATTGGGGTAGAGTTAGGTTTGTTTAGCTTAAATGGGCCCTAGACCTAATGTGGATGTGTACAAATCATCACAATATTAGATCAAGGCAATACCAAGTCCAATTTATCTTTAATTATTCCCAAATCAAGTGTGAAAATGTACATGATGACATTTTTCAACACTACAACTTTAAATCAAGATAATCTAAGGAAATGTATAGGAGGGTCGACAATTTGATATTCAAGGAACTATAAATGAATTTAAGCTTCCTTTGTTCTCATACAAATTTTCAAAACCTGAAATTTCACATTATCATACGAAAAAAAATTATGAAGGAGGTTTACACAAGAAACATTCATTAAGTGTTTCGTTCATAAGTAGTCAATCGTTCAAAGCAATGGGTTGTTTAAGGTTTATTTTTCCTAATATATCACATGTCTAAACCAAAAAAGTTGCGTAAAATCTAGGTGGTTTTGTGGTTATTATAAAGCCAAAATGTATGAAGAAGTTCATATCATCAAGACATCGAAGGAATCAATTTATTTTGTTGAGTTTCTAATGCAAAATCTACTTTTAGTTCTAATTGAGAGTGTTTTTAACTATCACATACCAAATTAAAATAATTATGCAGAGAAAGATATTGTCACACCACTAGACAAATATTGGGTGTAAGAGGCCATGAGAATCACCTTATAAAATAAAGGAGGTAGTCACAGTCTGAATAGAGAAACCATGTTGAAAGTGTCAAATTTTAGAGAAAATAGCATAGAAAATACTCATATTTCATAATCTTCTTGTCACATTCAAAGCACAAACAATCATTCATTTCCAAAAAAATAAAAATCTCAGCATTTCATTCAAGGGAGTGACTTACCAGCACACTGTCCTAGTTCCACCATTGCAGAATGCTTCAAACCCTTGGCAGAAACAACATGAAATACATGAAAATGAAAATGAATGCAAATTTATCTTTTATTAGGGTTAAAGAGATTCTTTTTATTTTTTCAAATAAAACCCTAACTTTGGATTCCCAAGGTGTTATTTTCACCTTTATTTCATAAAGTGCATGATGATTAATATATGCCCCTTGTATTTTTGTATGAGGTTAAGAAAAAAATAAGTATGTAAGCAAATATTAAAGGAGAAAATTACTTTAATATTTGTCATGTAATGTAGGAAATAAAAAAATACTTAACACTTATTAAAGTAAATCATAATTGATTATCTTTAATATTTGTTCAAATAGTTATTCTTATTCCAAAATTATGCAAAAATAGGAGTGGAATTGAAGTACAGGCTCATGCAAGGAATGCATTTGGAGTTCTATCTTTGACTTCAAGTCAAAATAAGGTAGTTTTGGAAATCTCTTTGGTCAAATATCTTGAGAGGGGGAGTTTGGAGCTAAATTTGCTAAAATTGGAGCAATTATGAACCCCCCTTTTTAGGCTTTTCTATTTTGCTCATGACATGGATATTTTGGAGTGCAGTTGACTATAGTTGAAACCTCTTGGGACTTTGGGATTAATTTTGTATTAAAGAAGGGAAAGCTTATTCTTTTTCCTCAGTTCTTTCTTTTTGTCCTCTCTTGCAGATTGTAGACAAAGTTTTGTAGCTCATGATATTTTTACAATTTTGTTATAACAGTATACATTTCAGCTTATTTTTTTAGTTATTACAGAGATTCCTTCTATTATTCAATAATATAAAGTTTTTAATTTCTTTATTTCAAGTGTTGTGTCTCCTACAAATGATCTTGATGAAAATTTGTTGTGTTTTATTATCAAAACCTTTAAATTTATATCTCATTCTAGTGCAGGAGCACCTTATGGATTATATGCCTCTATGAAGAAACTTTTGAATTTTGGATTTATTTTGGTGTTTTAATCATGTAATAAGATCTAATATACCACATTGAACTTTTTTGTGTCATTTTTTGACGTCTAGGTGGTAATTTTTGAGTCATATGTCAAATATTGAAAAAAATGTCAATCTGGTGAAATGTTGTCAAAATGAAGAGTCAAGAGGTAGTTGGATATTTGGGGTCAATTGGTTATGATTGGAAGGGTTATAAAAAAAATTGTGTATGTTGGAAGGGGGGAAAGATTGAGTATTTGCAATTGCATTGAAGTTAAGAAATGGAATCAATGAAGAAAACTCTCTTTTAACTCCAAAATTCTCTGTTCCACAACATGGTATAGATGGTATGGCCCTAATTATGGCCTGAGACCATCTGGAATAGATTGAGCATTGAATAATCTACATTTTATTTTTGATTTCATGAAATTTCATTACATATTGCAAAAGTTATGGAAATTTTATCATAGACTTCCTGAAATCCTCCACTAGGGTATACAATGGTAAACAAATTTTTGTTTCTCTCATTTTAGATGATGAAAGAGTCTAGTTTTTGGTGAAATGATTCATTTTTTCATATATTTACATGTTCTAAAGTTGAATACTAGAAGATCAAGGTTAGCATGTGAATGATTGATGCCCTAGGACTGTAATTTTGTGTGAAAGACTAAAAATAACAGAGAATAGTGAAGTTTTGAGCATTTGATTGTGGAGTGGATTTTATTCTTGGGTAATATTGTTTGAAAAAAGGTTTCTAAAGTGTATTTTGATATCTTTTTAGATAGGATTTGGTGAAACTATAAGTCTTTGAGTCCATTTTTTTACTGTTTTGTTGAGGTAGACTTGTGACAAATATATTTTGAGTCAAAAATGGAGGTTTAAGATAGGAGTTTGATGAAATAATAGGAATAAAGAATGACAGATAGTTTATTTAGTATGTTCATACATATTTGAACAAGTTGGAGGCATTGGTAAAGTAAAATAGGCTTGGGAATATAGATATTTAATAAACATGATACAAGCATGGAATTGGCATAAACAAGGGTTTAAGTTTTGATACATTAATGAGCATTACTACTAATGAAATTTGTTGATTTTGAAAAAATTTCACCTATTGAGAGTTTTTGAATAGAGTTTGAGGGTTTGAGTAAATAATTTCTTGGAGTTTCTTTGTTAATGTGGCCTAATTGGGCCTAGTTGTTGTAGGACAATCTATTTTAGAGGGTCTTGTTACAAAACAGCCCTATTTGAAATTTTGATATGTCTAAAGAGGCCCAAATGGGTCCTTTAATTTATGCTCTATTTTGGAAGGTTCACTAAGCTGTAAAAATTATGCCCGATTTTGTCATTAGGGAATACTACTAGCCAATAAGCTTATGGTGAGTGAATATTTGGAAAATGAAAGAACAAAGATGTTGAAGATTTTAATTGGCTTGAACCTATTAATTTGATGGTTTTCAAAAGGTTTTGAAGGTTTGGTAAGAGTTTTCATACCATTTTTATAGTTTTGGGTGTTTAGTAGTTTGGAGAGCAAGTGTTTTGTGAATGGAGCGATGATTCCAATTTGAATGAACAAGCTAGAATTGTTTGAGTATAGTCAAGTTGTGATTGTTTAAAGGAATTGAACCCCATGCCTCTGCATCAAATTCATGGTTTCATGTATACAAAATTAGTTTATCATCACAAGTCATAGGTTGTCCATTGATTTGTCTTATCTTCCAAGTTGTGAAAATGTTATTTTCCTTCAAATAAGATAGATTTATCAAGCCATTTTATGAAGTATTTATGTGATTAGATTTCCCAAATTAGGTTGTGTAACCAAATATTTTGAGAATTAGTTGTGAATCAAGCTACATATTAGTTACATTTTGGTACATCACCTCCTAGAATTAGGTTTTCCCTTTTATCAGCAATCCTTCTTCCTTTTTTCCACAAGATTCATTAGTTTCTAGGAGATATAAAGGGGAACCAACCCATAATTTTTAGATTCAATCTTCATCATGAGCAACCCACATGCTCGAAGATGTTCCCATGTTTCACGAGATCGTTGAGCCTCACCGCTTAGCATCTACATGCAATCCTTTGATACAACAATACCCTAAATCATAATCCATCAACCCTTAAACCCTTAAAACCTCAACCCTTAAACCCTTAAACCCTCAACCCTTCAACCCTTAATCCCTCAACCCTCTACCCTATACATTGGAACCTCAACCCTAATCCATTAACCCTCTACCCTCAATCCAATACCTTAAACCTTTAACTCTATAGGTCCTCAACCCTATAGGTCCTTAATTATTAACCCTCTACCCTATACATTGGATACTCAACCCTCATGTCTCTCTCTCTCCTTCCCTCCTCTTCTCTCCTTATCTCTATCCCACTTCTCCCTCCATCTCTCCCTCCCTCTCTACCCTAATCCCTCAACTCTTAAACTTTAAACCCTCAACCCTAAACCCTAAATGCTCTACCCTCTACCCTCTACCCTCTACCCTCAACCCAATATACTAAACCCTCAACCCTAATCCATCAAACCTAAGCCCCAAACCCTTAAACCCTTAAACCCTTAAATCCTCTAACCTAAACCCTCAACCCTCAACCCTTAATACCTCAACCCTAATCCATGAACCCTCAACCCTAAAACCCTAAACCCTCAATCCTTAATCCCTCAACACCAAACCCTCAACCCTCAACCCTTAAACCCTAAAACCTAGACCCCTATACCATATACCCTATACATTGGATCCTCAACCATAATCCCCTCAACCATCTACCATCAACAATACCCTCAACCCTAGTATACCATCAATTATCAACCCTCTACCCTATACATTGAATCCTCAACCCTCATCTATCTTTCTCCTTCCCTCCTCTTCTCTACTTCTCTCTATCTCACTCTCCCTCATCTCCATCCTCCTCTATACCTAATCCCTCAACCTTATAGCCTCAACCCTTAAACCCTTAAACACTCAACCCTAAACCCTCAACCCACAAGCTACAACCCTCTACCCTCTACCATCTATCATCTACCTAATATCTAAACCCCAACCCTATGCCCTCAACCCTTGCTCTAATCAACCCTTAAAACCCTCAACCATTTAATCCTAAACCCTCAACCCCTTAATCCCTCGATCCTAAATCCCTAAAACCTCAACCCTCAACCCTAATCCCTCAACCCTCAACCCTTAAACCCTAATCCCTCAACCCTATCCTTAAACCCTAATCCCTTAACCCTTAACCCCTAAAACCTCAACCCTCTACCCTCTAACCTATACATTAAACCCTCATCCCTCTACCCTCTACCCTATACTTTAAACTCTCAACCCTCTACCCTATACATTGGATCCTCAACCCTATACCCTAAAACCTATATACTCAACCTTATACCCTCAACCCTCACCCTAATCCCTCAACCCTAAACCCTTAAACCATCAACCTCATCCCTAAACACTTAAAAACTTAAACCCTCAACCTATAACCCCTCAAACGCTTAAACCTTTTACCCTATACATTAAAACCTCTACCCTATACATTGGACCCTTGACCCTAATCCCTCAACTCTATAGCCTCAAACACTATCCCTCTATCTCTCTATCTATCTATCTCACCTCTCTCTCCCTCCATCTCTCCTACCCTTTCTAATTGTCTCTACCTACCCTCTCCCTCTTTATATGTACCTCTTTCTTAATCAATCCCTCTCTCGCTCTCCCCTCTCTCTCTATCCCCTCTCTCTCTATCCCTCCTACCCTACCTAGATAATATTTCTCCTCAATCCCTTCTCTCCCTACCTCTCTCTCCCTCTCTCCCTCTCTCTTGGGTCTCTCCCTCCCACACCCTCTCCTATCTCGGGTCTCTCTCTCTCACTCCCTCTCTCTCCCACTCCCTCTCTCTCACTTCCCTCTATCTCCCTATCTCTACTATCTGAGTATAATCATTTCAAAGAAATTATACCCTTTTGAAGAGGGCTCTCTCGCCTAGTGCACCATATATATTTTTTTTAAATAATATGTTTTACTATCTTTTTATTTCTAATCATACTTTTTTTTAACTTTAACAACCTATTTGCATTATTTTAAAAATAAAATATATTTAAACTAATCAAAATATTAAAAAATTACATATTTGGATTCATCACTTCAAGCTCTATAAAAGGGGTTATTTATAAAAAAAACATCATTTTGACTGAAGGAATACTTAGTTGAAGTTGAAAGTTCCAAATTTTTTTTAAAAGATGAGTTGGCTGCCAACTAGAATACCACATAGATAGTTTTTGTAGAAAGGGTTTCGACCAAAACCCTTTAAACCAAAACCATGCATATAAAATAAAGCAATTTCAAAGCAGAAAAGGGAAAAATTTAATTTTTTTGGATTCAGTCAAAACTTTGTGTGCCATTGTAATGTCGCAAAATTGCACCTAGGGGCAATCCCACATTTTTTCACTTTTTCCTAACATTATGAAACCTTAGAGTGTTAATGAAAAAAATCCCATGAGTTAGAATTTCATAATTCTAACTCCATGTGTACTTGTGGCAGAGCATCAAAATCCTGATGACATGATTTCCAAAAATCTAGGCTTTGGATGCCTGCATGACATGCAGACATCTACACGACATGCTAACATTTTAGCAATTTTTTGAGTTTGAAAAAAGGAATCTAGAATCTTGAATCTCTTGACACGTGTCCTAGCAGTTAGATTTCAAACATAATGGCTCTTTTCCACCCTTGCATGCATTATAAATCCTTTTCTTGCTCTCATTTGGGGATGGAAGTCATTCGTTCAAGCTCTCTTATCATTTTGCTCCATCTTTGAGTTCTCTTCATCCTTAATACCAACACTCTCACAAGAAAATCCTGAAGTCCTTCTAGCAGCAATAGCTCTCAAGAAAGCACTCAATGGTGCATCTATATGCTCTGAAGAGGATCTAGGCTCGTGGGTAACACTCTCTCTCTCTCTCTATCTTTTACTCTTTTCTATCTACTTGTTCATTTACTACTTTGTGGTGTAGGTTCTACTCCTAAAGCAGGTTTTTCTTTCACCACATGCTTTGTCTATTTCATTTACACTCATTTCCAACTTGGTTTTCCATGGAGGTGGGAACACCAAAATGGGTGTCTAACTAAGGCAAGCCCCTATATAGCCCCAACCTTTTCCCCTCATTCTTCTATGTGTAGGTTGCAAAGTGGAGCTTGGAGTGAAGGATCGAACACCCAATAAGAGGTAAGCTTTCTCCAAGTCACCTCATGTTTGTTATAGTTTTTGGATTCTTGTTTTATTATTTCATTCAATACATCCTAGATCTAAGTCCAAAAGTGAAGTTTGGTTATGCTCGCTTGAGCTCCTAAGCCCTCTGTTGCTTAGAACACTAGCATGTCTTTTAGATGACAACACAACTTGTTGGCTTCCTGAAACCACGTTTTTGTCTGTTAGCCAAGAGCTCACTCATCTTAGGTAGAAATATTGGAGCTTCACTCTCTCAGGATCTGAAGTAACCTTCTCTGAAACATAATTTGGATATACTTCTCTACTATTTTGTTAACTTGCTTATACTGAGGTGTATAAGGGCAGTTCATTCCATGGTAATCTCTTGAGAATAAAGAGACCTATGTGCATCAAATCCCTCTTATATCATAGCCACGTATAGGCCACAAGGTTTTGGATGAAACCTATTTGGTTGAAACATTTCTAGCCAAAAATGTTTTGCTCAAAACTATTTAGTTGGCTGAAAGCGTGACACATCTTTGTGCTTTTACCCATGTAACATGCCAAAACTCTAATATATAATTAAGACTACATAATGACATAATACTGATCACAATTTAAACCAAGAAATAACATCTCCAATCACATCAAGATAACCATCTCCTACCAGTGTACTTGTAAATGTGAAACAACCCTTTTTGCAACAACAAGGTCTAAGAGCTCCTCCAAGACATCCATAAACACTAAAAAATATCATCCATCACTAATGATGAATCACATCACTACCAATAACTCCCATTGAACCATGATATTGAGCTACACATGGCATCATGACAACCATCTCCTCCGTGAAGATCATCTAGGTCCACTCACATGACTAAAATGATAATCATACCAAGTAGCACCAAGATCTCCAAGCCAAGAAGATACAACCTCCATCAAACAATTAGGAACCAATCCTACACCACCAAATAATCACTATCAAAAGATCCCACTAAAATGTGTAACCAATCTATCACGACATTGTGATAAAACCACATGCTACAAATCCCAATCACTGACTAATTAGGTAATCTAATCATCCATCCTGTCATCTCAAAGCAACATAACAATGCACAAATGACCATAGACAATTCCAACTAAAAAATTCTACATAAAACTGAAACAATCTCGTGGATATAGACAGTCCACACCGAGTCATCCCACTACAACTGAATAGGTGATTTTCCAATACAACTGCATAACTTGTAGACACCAAACAATAAAGCATGCAAACTCATCATCACATTAGTAACCTAAAAATCAAGATATCAAAGAAGATAATCCTGTAGACAACAAGGCTCGAACACCAAACCAACCATAGATTTGATTTTCCAAACATGTCCACAAATGAGTAACCATAGTCAAGGAACTAAGAAAGAATCAAGTAGATAAGAACAACCTCCTAACACCAAACCATAACACCAAAAAACAACCACATACATGATCATGTTGTGCTAATACATAAATGTACCAACATATCCATGACACCATAATCATAGCCAACACTATACCTGCACTCAACTATCACCCACACAAGACTCCAAGTCTCCACTCATGTCAACCCATGTCCTCAAAACTAAAGATAACATGTGTACCTATAAAATTGTACTAGGAAGAACTAAATTTATAATCAACTATGCCATTATAATCAATACCATTACCACCTAAAAAATTAATGAAAACCTTGTACAAGAGAGTATGCAACAATATGAGCTTGCTTGATATTAAGACCTATAAAAATAATGATGAGGTATGAAGTATGTTACAAAGTGTACAATGACCTTCCTTATATAGGCAAGGTGAGGAATATTATTGAACATGATTGTGACATGTGTCTTAATCCTATGACATGAGATGACTAACAAACTAACTACCTAGGAAATGATGCTTAAAGCTAGATAAGATAAGTTCTAGAAAAGTCAACTAAGACTTCTAGAAATAATCTTATATTCTAAGTAAACTTAATCATGTGAATAAGTCCCCTAATTTCCTAGCGAGATAAATTACTAGGTACAATACTTTAATTCACACCAACACCCCCCTTTAAGTGAAACTTAGGGAGAATATTATTATGCAAATGATGTGAAAAAGATACAAAGACGGGTTTTTGGGCAAGAATAAAAATTTTGCAAAGATATGTCTGAAACTCTAAAAATCTAGAATTTTGACTATAGTGGGACTCATAAGCCAAAAGTGGAGTATTATTCTAGATAGGCTTTTCTAGAAATTCAAATTTTGATTCTACTCTTCAATGTCTACTCTACAACCTGAACATGTCTTTCAATAATCTCCATTTCTAGGTGACAACTTTTTACAACTTTGAACACTTGACAACATTCTCCAAACTTTCTCTTCAATGTGTCTTCAACCTAGATCTAAAAATAACGCACTAAAGAGAGGAATTTTTTTGTTTTGTTAGTAGAAAGTGGTTAGCCTTGGTCAAACCCCATTTTGGTAGTCAAACCTTGAAATAAAATGAAATAGGAAAGGAGAATGATGAATGAACAAAAAATAATGTTGCAACTCACCAAACCCTAGCAATAAAGTGCTACAAACATGTATGAAATAGCTCCAATGGATGTAGACCTTAACTCTTGCTTGAATGTGATAGATCTTGAATTGAATGCCAGATTGAATCATAAAACCCTGCATCACAATTGTTAACTCAAAAAAAACATGATGCATGATAACTTCAATATGATGCTTGATACTTGAATTATGCTCCAAAAAACTTGATAATCATCTCTTGAAGACTCTTGAATGCTCTTGTAAACTCTTGAATTCTCTTGTGAACTCAAATTTTCTATAAGGATGCTCATTCAACTTGTTAGGTGATCTCATGAATGCTTAGGTGAAAATGAGTGAAAGAATCTTCTATTTATACTTGTTTATTCCAAATTTCCTAAAATTACAACACTACAAGCTGACATCAAATCTAGGAGAATAAAATCCCACCAAGAATTTGAATTAAATTTAATTTTCAGCCACATGGGACTCATACATCACAAGTGGTTTATGATTCCCATTAGGCTTAACTATGGGACACATTTTTAAAAAATTCTTAGAATGATGTAAAATCTAGATCGAGGCCCTAAAACCTAGGTGGGACTCATACACCCAAGGTAGCGTATGAGTCTCAGATTACTAAATCTAAGCCACACAACCTAAAAA
The DNA here is from genome assembly GCA_007258455.2 of Sequoia sempervirens. Classification (NCBI taxonomy): domain Eukaryota; kingdom Viridiplantae; phylum Streptophyta; class Pinopsida; order Cupressales; family Cupressaceae; genus Sequoia; species Sequoia sempervirens. The sequence continues at coordinate 108,552 of VDFB02386250.1, read as the reverse complement.
CACCTGAAATATGATTGGATCTTGGTTCATGTCAAGATTATTCTCAAAAATATGCATTAAGTGAGGCTTGTGGGTGTAAAACAATTCCAAATAAGGCATAAAGAAGCCTAGTTATTTAATAAAACCCTAGATTAATGTGAAAGTAATAAGATGTAATAATGGAAAAAGTACTCCCTAACATGGCCTTGATTTAGTGTTGTAATATGTCTAACATATTCACATTTGGTCTTGGGCCCTTGTGAACTAAATGAGCTTATTGGTTCCTTATTTAGTGAGAGGAGGAACTTGCTTCCAACTCACACTAAAGCAAACCAATCTGCATCAAGAGTGGTCCAAATGTACCGATGTTAGTAATATAGGATGACAATGATCAAGAGGGTTGTGCAAGCCCCCAGGACCGAGGTCCTATGGTAAACCAACATAGGCACAAAAGAACATTCATGAAAATGATGTAAGCAACAACAACAAGGCACAAGCATACACTACCAAAGATAAAGAGAAAAAAAAAAAGAGAGGGTGGATCAAGCTTCAACAATTTTTCCATTGCAATGTGGATTAGATCTAGGTTGTTTGTCCAAAAAATACATGCTCACTCTAAGGCAACAAAACTTCAGGCTATCTATTGGGTGAGTAATCCAAAAGGGTGAGACACATACACATGCAGTCGATATGCACTCACACACATACACGAGTGGCTATGGTAAATTCATGCCTCGGTTTAGCTTCCTATCCAACCATACCAAAGTTATGCCTCCTGATAACTTTGATAAGGCACCATGCAACAATGAACTTCGAGCTTCATGAAGAAAGAAAACCTTTGTATGCTTGATACTCATGAAAAAACTAGATGGCTCCATAGGCATGCAAAGTGTGTTATGCAACGTAGACATATAAATGAAATTACAAATACAATATAGGGAATGTTCAAAGGAGTCTTCTTTAGTTCACGTAAAGTTTTAACTTAGGGAACATTGTGCCTAATGTCTCGAAGAGAGGACCAATCAAAGAATAGAAGATTCACAACTCAGGGGATGTAGTGTATCGCATCAAGCCACTAAGAGGAATATAATATGCTAAGAGAGATCATGCTCTTGAAGGAAATCACACCCAATTTCACCACGAAGTGAAAGATGCATCACATGAAGTAAGAAGACTACACCATGAAACATAAAAAAAGAAAAAAAATAATGCCAATGTATGCCCCCACTTTAAAGAAATATCTAAACAACATGTTGTGAGGAATTAATTTAAAGTACCAAATGATAAATGCTAATAATAAAGAAGACATGGGAGCTAACTTGGAAATCCCTATGCCAATTCATATGTTTCCAAATGAAGCTACGTCATCTAAAAGGAAAGAGAGGGGTTTCCCCCAAAATGAAACTCCAAAGACATGAGGGATCAGTGGATTTGGGTCAATATGTTCTTGCTACAATATTTTTAGAGAGCTCAAAACTATTAGAATTCCCCAAATACTCATAGAACTAGAAGAATGACACAAAGAGAGTGAAGAAAAAGAAAAATCCTTTTGGATCAATGTTGATTATTTTTTTAGAACTAAACTAGTCTCCAGAGGTAACTATGGAATTTTCCTTTTTCCAATAATCAATATTTCTAAAGAGATTGGCCAATGAACGAATAGAAGCTATAAGACTTCTATTTCTACTCTTTGGGCTCTATAATACATGGGAGGGTCATCCCACAATGTATACTCAGACACTTCACACAAATATAACCAAACAAATTGTCAATAACAGATACTTCTCATAAAATTGCTTAAGGTCCCAATACATCAAATAAGTTGGCAGCCTATTTATCAATGTTTTATACTTTGAACATGATAAGGTAGAACATCAACACAATAAAATTCCCATGGTATCCATCAGAATATTTGTAAATTAAAATGATCAATCGATGACTAAACATAGAAATTGAACCACAAGTACTCAAAATGAACCAATCCCTTTATCTTAAGCACAGAGTCAATATCTAACTATGCAACCAAATAACAACTTAGACAATAGCAACTATAGTCTTAAGAAACCTTACATTACAATGTCTCTCTATGAAATTCATGATTATTACAAGTTATCAACTTCATGCAAGCTCTTATATTAATTCTTTGAACTAAAAAGAAAGTATGAAATTAAACATCCATTGCAAAACAACATATACAAACAAAAGAATCCTTCATTTATTTCATTAATAACTCATAAGAAGCATACAAGGAGAGACAATAACCATGAAATAGGTAATACTCTATATTGCAGTTGCTATAAAGTTATCAAAATTACATATACGATAGTAACTCTTAACTCAAAACATAGGACTCAAAAACATGCTATATAATTCTTCTTCAATTTCACAGTGTTATTCCAATTTTTCAACTCACTACTGCTACCGGCCTTGAATTCATTCTTATAGAGATGAAGAGCAAGCAAGCCTCAAACCAAGAAGCACACATGTCAAAATTTCATTGGACTGCTGCAACAATATTCCATATTCAGTTACACTCGAGCTCCTCAAGTGGAGAGAATAAACATGAGGAAAAATTAACCTCAACTCTCTATAGAAAATAGGTCCCACCTCAAAATTTATCATTAGTTTGTTACAATAGCTTCAATATTCCCCACATGCTCAAAAAATTCCAACCGTGAGAAAACCATGTTGGAAAAACAAGGACAGACAACTGAGAGGGGGGGTGAATTGGTTGTCTCTGAATATTTAAACTTTTCAAACTTAACTTAACTTAATCTTAGATTTGATGAATGAATAAAAAACCACAGACAATCAGCACATCAGAAACATAGAGAACACCAATATTTTTACATGGAAACCCTATTAGGGGAAAAACCACAATGGATGTCAGTCCACAATATTATACCCTATTAAAAGTATAATGAAGAATAATGGGAATGCACATGCATTTAGGCACACTACCTAGAGCTCACTATTCAAATACAAGAGGGCTCACTACCCAAAGAAGACACACTGTCTTACATCAATTTGGCTTAGATCCATAGGGTATGAACTAAGAAAATAGCTTCAAAAAAATCCTGATTATAGTTCTAGTTAAGCATGGAAACACTCCTTCACACTTCGCTCAAACTTCTCCACACTTTTCTCTACAATTGAATGATTAAATCACTCTTCGCACACTTCTTTTCACTCAAAAAATCACTATTATATATCTGTTATATGGAGTTACATCATAAACTTCGTTGGCCAAGAAGAAATATAAAAAATATACATGATGTCAACCCAAATTTATAAATGAATTTAGAATGTGAATCACACATCGTCGGCCACAACATAATGAAGACATCCAAATTTTAATCTTCAAGGATCCAAAACACATTACAACCACCATGTCAGCAAAGAACATGAAAACCCAAACATACAAAGGAAAAATCACTGACCACGAGCACATCGATCTATTGGATGTTGTGGTTGTGTTGTTGATGCATGGTTATCATTGATGTCAACACTATTAGCCTTCTATACTTTAGATGTTGTATATGTCGAGGATATCAAGAAAATTGTTAAAAGAAGTGTTACAAGTTACTAGTATATCAGTGAAGGTCATGAAGGTGCTTTGATCTATATGTTGATGTTTGGTTGTTGCGGTCTAAAGGTTTTAATATTGAGTATATCTAGTCTATCCATTGGAAGTCTCAGAGGTCCATGTGAAGCTTTGATGAAGCTATGGACTATTGTGTTATAACAGAGTTCCTGAGTAAATTTGGTGTGATTCTTGCAATGTTATTTTCTATGGATTTTTCTCTGATGGTTCTTAATTTTTGTGGATGTTTCTAGATCATGCTCTATCTTTGTGGCACATCTGCATTGATCAAGGTGTTTGTGGTTGATATTTTTTCCTTTGCATGTTTGGTTTTCTTGCTCTTCACTGACATGGTGAATGTAGCATGTTGTGAATCCTTGAAAATCATAATTTGAATGATTAGTGTGCTCGAGGGTGTTGATTTGGGCCATAACTCAATATTGGCCTACTGCTTTTGATTTAAATTGCAATTTGATTTGTAAATCGGTCAGAAATCATGTTTATGTCTTATTTCTTTGTAGCTAAAATAGTTGTTGATGTAAATCTGTGTTGCGGATATATAAGGAAGTTTTTTCGGTGAAGTAAAGGATGTAAGAGTGTGTTTGGAAGTGAAGTTGAATGCAAGTCTGTGAATATTGATCATATCATTTGAATGTCGAGCAGAGTGTGGAGGATTTTGTGTAAAGAAGAAGTTTTATGTGCTTAAATTGGAATTGTAATCAAGCTTTGTGGAGAAGCTATTCTTTTAGTTTAATACCCTGTGGATTTAATCCATCTATTTGTAAGGCAGTGAGCCTTCCTTTGTAATTGAGCAATGAGCTCTAGGCAGTGTGCTTGAATGCAAGTACATTGCCCATATTATTCTTATTATTCTTTTAACAAGGTATAATACTGTGGACTAACATCCACCATGGTTTTTCCCCTAAAAAGGTTTCCACATAAAAATCTTGGTGTTCTCTAAGTCTCTGATGTGTTGTTTGTTTGTGGTTAATTACTAATTCATCAAATCTAAGAATAATTTAAGTTAAAGTTGAAAATTTTGATAAATCTGTGACAACTAATTCACCCCCCCTCTCAATTATATGTCCTTGTTTTTCCAACAATTGGTATCAGAGCTAGTGCCTCTAAAGAAGTTTAAAAGCTTAAGGTGATTCAAGATGGAATCTTACAAGGATAGTCCCAGATTTGATGGAACCAACTACTCTTTTTGGAAGGAAAGGATGGAATGTCATTTGAGGTGCATTGGAGAATCCTAATGGGATATTACAAAGAATAGGTATGTTGTTCCTTCAAGTGGTACTTATGCAGATTATGATATCTGGGCTAAGGAAGCTATATTGAATGGTTTGATAGATTCAAAGATGACTAACGTAATGGAATTAAAGATAGCTCATGAAATATGGAAGAAGCTTGAGGCATTTTATGAAGGAGATTCTCTTGTGAAGGTCAATAAGCTACAAAGTTTAAAATGTAAATATGAAACTTTGAAGATGGGTGAGGATGAAAACATATCTTCCTTTATGCAAAGAGCCAATGAACTAGTGATGGGTATTATATGTGTTAGTGGTACCCTAGATGAATAAGAAATTGTAGCAAAAGTGCTCGGATCATTTCCTACTTCATACAAATCAAAAGCTCATGTCATTGAGGAGCTGAGAATAGTGAAAAATGTGACAAGGGACGTGCTAATTGGAATAATTGTTGCCTTTAAGTTGAGAAAATTTGGTGATTCTATGCCTAAGACTAAATCTGCATTTAAAGCCTCTATATCTAGTAGAAACAATCAAAGATATGATTTGGGAGAGAGTTCAAGGAAGAAATTCAAATATGAGGAAGAGATGAAATAGCTTGAAGATGAAGAAAGAGAAGTAGAAGAGTTAGAAGCACTGATTATAAATAGAGAAGGCAGAGGACAACATAAGTTTAAATGGAAGTTTCCCCTTATATGCTTTTCACGCAATAAAATTGGTCATTTTGCTTCAAGGTGTCCTAACAGAGTTCCAAGGTCTAAGCCTAACAAACCTAAATTTCAAAAGAAGTGTTATTTTTTTGAAGAAAATGAAACAAATGAAGAGCATGATGGAAATAAGGATGACTAGGTGTTCATCACCATTAAGGAAAAGAGTCCAGAAGCCATTGAATCTACAAATGATGAGAAAACTCTCGTAGCTTGCATTGAAGAAAAAGATGAATGGGTTATTAATAGTGGATGCTCACACCATATGACTAGAGATAAAAGAAAGTTTGTGATCCTAGAGAAATATGATGGTGGAGTTGTAAGATTTGGAGATAACAATGCCTGTGTGATTCATGGCAGAGGGTCTATTTTTCTTGTTGGTAAGCATATCACTGATAATGTTCAGTATGTTGAATTATTGAAGCATAACTTGTTGAGTGTTGGACAGATGGTGGACAAGGGTTATGATCTTCAATTCAAGAATTGAAAGTGCAAGATAATTGGAAGTTTCAAAAATGTAATTGCATCAAGTACACAGACAAAAGGTAACATCTTTCACTTGATTGCTTCTAATGAAATTTGTTTGATTTCTCAGATAGATGAGAGATGGTTATGGCATAGGAGGTTATGTCATGTGAATTTTGATAACATTTTCAAAGTTAGTTCCACTCAAGTAGTTAGAGATTTACCTAAGTTAGTGAAGCCAAGTAACTCAATATGCAAGGAGTTTCAGATGGGTAAATAGATAAGAGTTTCCTTCTAGAGAAAAAAACATCATACAAATGGAGTACTAGAGCTTGTACATACAAATCTGTGTGGTCCCTCCAAAGTGAGAATTCTACAAGGAGATAGGTATTTTATGTTGCTTATTGATGACTATTCTAGGATGATATGGGTATCTTTTCTAAAAGAAAAATGTGAAGCATTAGAAAAAATTCAAATTTTCAAAGCTATAGTAGAAAATGAGACAAGCCTAAAGATAAAATTCTTAAGGTTTGACAGAGGAGGTGAATTCACTTCCTGAGAGTTTAAAACTTTATGTAAAGAGCATGGAATTAAAAGACAGTTATCTGCTCCCTGAACACCTCAACAGAATGGATGGGAGAAAGAATAGAACAATACTAGATGTTGTTATAACAATGATGTTAGAAGGAAACATGCCTCACATCTACTAGAGAGAAGCAGTAAGAACTATTGTGTATACTTTGAACTGGGTAAATGTCAACAGTAATTTTGGCAAGACTCCTTATGAGCTTTGGTGTGGTCATAAGCCTACTGTGAAATATTTCAAAAATTTTAAAAGCAGGTGTTACATTAAGAGAGATGAGGATATAGGAAAATTTGATGCAAGAAGCGATGAAGGAAAAGGTTACTCTACAAAGAGCAAAGCTTACTAGTGTTATAACAAAATATTGAGGAAGATGGTGGAAAGTGGAAATTTCAAACTTGATGAGGAATCTACTAGATCATTCAAGTATTACCGATATGAATCTAATGAGAAGTAGGAAAATACAAACAAAGGGAAGAGTGTTCAAATATAGAACCAAGTTCAGATTGTTTCAAAAAATCAAGAATTTTAAGATGAAGAGACAAGTGGAAATACAAAAGAAGAGTAGAATAAACTGAAGTGCAACAGAATCCTAAAATTCCAAGGTATATAAGGTTGAATCACTCAGAAGATAAAATTATTGGGGATAAGAGTAAAGGTGTAAAAACTAGAAGAAGAATTGGAGAAGAGCATCGTTTGACTTCCAAGACTGATTCAAAAAGGAGGAAGTTGAAAGATACTTTTGGGTTGCTAGGGGTAATCAACCCTCCTAATAAGAACTAGAAATGCATTTGTATGCATTAATATGTGTGTATCATAGCTATATCCTAATTCGGATTGATGTTTCCATGGCTGCTACTCAAGGGGAGTAGTCAAAAGTGCAGATATATAGTTCAAAGCATGCATATGAAAAGATATTGCTTATCTTGGCCATTGATGTCAAAGGGGGAAAGGAGCATGTGAAAAAAAATGAGGAAAACAAAATAGGAAGAGGAGAAGAGCATGTGGAAACCAATAGAAGGAGAAGAAATCTTTTGGAAAAGTAGAGTTGGAATCTAAGTGGGAGTAACTACTAATGGAGAATTGTATTGATGGTGTTTTTCACATCTTGTGTTTCCATCAATTCCAAAGGGGGAGATTGTTAGATTTTATGGCTATGTTGTTGATATGTGGTTTTCATTGATGTCAACACTATTATCCTTCTATACTTCAGATGTTGTATATGTCAAGGATATCGAGAAAATTGTTAAAAGAAGTTTTGTGTAGGTTGCCAGTATATCAATGATGGTCATGAAGGTGCTTTGATCTATACATTAATGTTTGGTCATTGTGGTATAAAGGGTTCAATGCTGAGTATATCTAGTTTATCCATCAAAAGTCTCAAAGGTCTACATGAAATTTTGATGAAGCTATGAACTATTGTGTTCCAACAGAGTTCCAAAGTAAAGTTGCTATGATTCTTGCAATGTTAGTTTCTCTGGATGTTTCTCTGATGGTTTTTAATTCTTGTGGATATTTCTAGATTGTTTTCTATCTTTGTGGCACATCCGTGTGGATTGAGGTGTTGGTGGTTGATGATTTTTTCCTTTGCATGTTTAGTTTTCTTGCTCCTGGCTGACATCATGAATGTAACATGTTGCAAATCCTTGAAAATCATAATTTGAATGATTAGCATGCTTGAGGGTGTTGATTTTGGCCATAACTCAATATTGGCTAACTGAGTTTGATTTGCATTGTAATTTGGTTTGTAAATCAAGCCGACATCATGTATATATGTTTTATTTCTTTGTAGCCGACATAATTGTTGATGTAAATCCGTGTTGCGGATATATAAGGATTTTTTTTGGGAAAATTAAAGGATGTAAGAGTGTGTTTGGAAGTGAAGGTGAATGCAAGTGTGTGAATATTGATCATATCATTCGATTGTAGAGAAAAGTGTGGAGGATTTTGTGTGAAGAAGTTTTTGGTGCTTAAACTGGAATTGTAATCAAGATTTGTGGAGAAGCTATTCTTTTAGTTCAATACCATGTGGATTTAATCCATCTATCTATAAGGTAGTGAGCCTTCCTTTGTAATTGAGTAGTGATCTCTAGGCAGTGTGCCTGAATGCAAGTTCATTCCCCATATTCTTCTTATTATACTTTTAACAAGGTATAATAGTGTGGACTAACATCCACCATTGCTTTTCCCCTAACAAGGTTTCCACATATAAATCTTGGTGTTCTCTTAGTCTCTGATGTGTTGTTTGTTTGTGGTTAATTTCTAATTCATCAAATATGAGAATAAGTTAAGGTCAAAAATTTTGATAAATCTATGACAACTGATTCACCCCCCTCTTAGTTGTCTATCCTTATTTTTCCAACATGATCAATGTGGATGTACAAAAAAGATAGAGAATGATCTTAAAACATCCACAAGCATCATGAACCATCAAAGAAACATCCACAACAACTAAACTTAGTGAAATCACATCAACTTCAAACAAGAACACTAACTACAGTCACAGAAAAACTGTCAGAACACAACTATTCATAACATGATCAAATCTTCATGTGGACCTTTGGAAATCTTAGTTGATAAAATAGATACACTCAACATTAAACCCTTTAGTCCAAAATGACTGATCATCAATGTACTGAGAAAGACACCTTCATGACCTTCACTATTCCACTATCAACCTACAACTCTCTTTTTTAACAATTTTCTCAATATCCTCAACATATACAGCTTCCAATACATCAATGCTAATAGTGTTGACATCAATGAAAACCACATATAAGCAACACAATCACGTCATCCAACAATATCCCCCTTTGGAATTGATTGCAACACATGATGTGAAAAACACCATCAATGGAGCTTTCAATCAGCACTTACTCCCCCTTAGATTCTAACTCTTCACTTCCACAAGATTCTTCTCCTCATTCTATTTTTAAAATTTCTCTTCTCCCCTTTGACATGAATGGAAAATATAAGCATTATCTTTCCACATACAAGCTCTAAACTACATATTTGCACATCTAACTACTCCCCCTAAGTAGTAGCCACAAAAACATCAATCTGGATTAGAATATAGCTATGATACACACAAATTGATGCATGAAAATGCATCTCTAGTTCTTATTAGGAGGGATAATTACCCCTAGCATCCCTTTTAGATACTCAAAAGTATCCTTTGGAAATGGCTTGGTGAAAAATTTTGCAATCTTCTCTTTGGTAGGCACACACTCTAGTCTAGCATACTAGGCTTTGGGGGCTTTCTTGAGCCCATACAAAGCTTTCTTCAATTGGAAAACCATGTCTTCCTTATCAGTCAATTGAAATCCATCTGATTGCTCAAAATAAACCTCTTCTTCTAACTCACCATTCAGAAAAGATGAATTTATATCCATTTGATAGACTTTGTAGTTCTTATATGTAGCATAAGCAAGAAATAATCTTACAACTTCAATTCTGGCAACAAGGGAAAAGTTTTCTTCAAAATCAATACCTTCCATTTGTGAATACTCTTTACATACTAGTCTTGCTTTATTCCAAACTACTTCACCTTTTTCATTCAACTTATTCTAAAATACCCATTTAGTACCAATCACATTTTTATCTTTAGGTCTGGGAACAAGAATCCATGTATCATTCTTTTCAATCTGCATCAATTCTTCCTTCATAGCTTCCATCCAGTGTTCATCATTACAAGCTTCATTGACATTGTTAGGCTCAATTTTGGAAATCAAACAATATTCTTCTACAATTCTTCTTCTTGTCTACACACCTTTATTCTTATCTCCTGTAATTTAGTCTTCACAATGATTTAGCTTTACATACATTGGAAATTTAGGATTCTCTCGCACTTCTAGTTCTTTTCTTCTCTCCTTTGCACTTCCATTGGTCTCTCCTTCATGACTTTCTTCATTTACCAAAACAATTTGAATTTGATTTTGTGCTTGAAAATTCTTCCCTTTTTTTTAACTATCTTTTTTTTCATTTGAGTCATATCCATAGTATCTAGATGATCTACTGAGTCCTCATCAACTCTAACATTTTCACTTTCAACCATTTTCCTCAATCTTCTATTATAGAACCAGTAAGCCTTACTTTTAGTAGAGTAACCTAGAAATATTCCTTCATCACTCCTTACATCAAACTTTCCTATGTCTTCATCTCTCTTGATGTAACACTTTCTTCCAAAGATCTTGAAATATTTAATAGTAGGCTTATAACCAAACCGCATTTCAAAAGTAGTCTTACAAGAATTACCATTGACATTTACCTGGTTAAGAGTGTACACAATAGTGCTTACAACTTCTCTCCAATAGATGTGAGGCATATTTCCTTCCAACATATTTGTTCTAGCAACATCCAAAATTGTTGTTTTCTTTCTCTCTACAACTCTATT